>PVJO010006458.1:0-89234 GCA_004026905.1 Hystrix cristata
GTTCACAGCTGACCCTCCAGCGGCTTCCCGGCAGTGTAAACATGAGGATGTGGTGAGACGTGGCTTTGGAGCCGGTCAAGCCTGGGCCCAGGTTCCCGGTCCACAGCTCACTAGGGCCCCTTGAGTCACAGGAACCATCTGAGCCTATAAAACGTGGCTGCAGGGGCTGGGGATTTAGCTCAGTGATAGAGTGCTTGCCTGGTAAGTACAAGGCCCCGAGTTTGAGGCCCAGCACAGCCCCCAGAAGTGGGGCTGCTGATGGCCTATATTGGGAAGGGGGAGCAGACAAGTCATGCCAGAGTACAAGAAACCGAAGGTCAAATAGGGAGCTCTGAGCTGGGCCAGGGACGTGACAGGCACAAACAAGGCCGCAGGAGGAGCAATTATACTCCTGGCCCTGCCAGCCCTGCCATGCACGGTGCAGTGGGACACGCCAGGGCAGAGCGCGGCAAGGGCACCTGCCACTCACACCCCACTGCCCACCAGAGAGGCAGAATGTGGCCTCTTCGGGGTCCTCTGGTCACACAGGTCCTGCCTGGTGATCAACATCGGCTGATCTCAGCTTCCCCAAGACTTCTAACATGACAGTGACCTGTCACCCTCAAAGAAGAGCCATCAGAGATGTATTCATCTCCTGGTGACCCACAACATGGGGAAGAAATGCTTCTTTCCGCAAGCACTTACCCATTCATTCATTCATTCATTCACTCACTTTCTTAATGAACCATTCTTGTTCCCGGGAGTCAGGACAGAAGTGATTTAGCATCGAACCTCTTGAAGTATAGCATCTCACTGTCTTTTAATAATTCTTAGTTCCACAAAAAAGGAGCAAAGACTACTAATTGCTGCCAGGTGTGTTGGTGCATGCCTGTAAACCCAGCTCTTAGGAGGCTGAGGCAGGAGGGTCACTGCAAGTCCAAGGCCAGTATGAACTACAAAACGAGACCTTGTCTCACACACACACACACACACACACACACACACAATAGTACTAATAGCTGGGGAAAATCAGCAATAAGAGGCCATGGTAGAACGGAAGCAAAACTCACCACACAGGGACACTAACTAGCTGAGCAACTATAAGGTGCAGTGACACACTGTAACCCTCCCAGGAATGACAAGCACCTCCAGGCCCACCAGGGTGTCCAGCCCTAGTTGGGGCACAGTCAACATGAACTGCTACTTCCTGAGCTCGGGGGACTGTATTTTGTTTCTGGTCTTTTTTTTTTGAGACTCCATGAAAATTACCCCCTCTTCTCACCCGGAAAAATGCAAATAGTACAAGTGTGTGTGCACTTCCACAAAATCCTCGCACACCCTGCAGCGCCATTACCAAAGCCGGGGCAGGAGCCGGGCCTGACTTCCTCCCTCTTACTAGCCTTCCGCCTCAGCCCCCGCCAGCCCTGTCACTCTGGCGACCACCACGGCCCCCAGGATCTTCTGCAAAGACTGGATGGGGCGGTGCCTGTAACATAAAAGATCCAGCGGATTCCTAACAGGCGCTGCCCTCTTCTCTAACAGAGCAGCAGCTAAAAGGAAAAGCTTCAGTTCTGGCAGGGCCACTTCAGTGACTATGTAACTATGTGATTGGATAAGACCATCTGCCCGAGTCTCCGTTTCTCCCTCTGTAAAACAGTACTAATATTCTTTCTTGTTGTGGTTGTTGTTGTTTTTTGTTTTGCTTGTTTTTGAGACAGGGTCTTGCTTTGTAGTATAGGCTGGCCTTGAATTCACTTTGTAGCCCAGGCTGGCCTCAATCCTCCTGCCTCAGCCTCCTGGGTGCGGGGATTATAGGCATATACCACCAAGCCTTCCCCCAAACAGCACTAATAAACTCTGCCTCCATCTTCAAGACAATTAAATGAGATTCCCAGCATGAAAGCCACACTAGTAATATGTATTTACTGGATGTCTAGCAAATGTGACACTTTTCAGCAGAAAAACATCACACTCAACATGTCACTCAGGCTGCCCACACAAATGTGCCTTCCCAGAATTAGTTGACCAACACACCCTCAGCAGTTCCGAAGAGGCAGTGAGAGCCGTGGCCAAACCCAGGTGGGTCCTGCATCTTCCAGTGAAACCGTCCCTTGCACAACACCGTTTGTTTCCCAAGGTCCCCTCAACTCAGCCTCTCGGCCCAGAACTAGGAAAGCTCGTGCATTTCGACAATCTGGCTTGCTTCCTCCACTGAAGTTCAAAAACTCGATGACCCTTTTTATTTTTACTTTTTGCCTTGGCTGCTGGGAAGCTCTGAGTGAAGTAAGCTTCCTTGGCTTTGGTTTGACTCTCACACCCTACTCACTGCCTTCAGTACATAGCTCTGGGGATTTAGCCCTGTGCTCATTAGTGGCACAGGGCTGCAGGAGGCTTGTATCATAAATCTGTCAGGGTTTGCACAGAAACACATGAAGTGCCGAGTGTGGTGGTACACGCCTGTAATCCCACCACTTGGGATGCCGAGGTAGGAGGATCACCACGAGTTCAAGGCCAGCCTGGGCTACATAATGAATTCAAGGACAGCCTGAACTATATAATGAAACCCTGTTTCAAAAAAGTAAAAAAGAAAAAAAAAAAAAAGGAGTTTAATAAGCAGTAACCTCAACAGTAAACAATATGACAGTCAGCTCTCCATATCTATGTGTTTTGCATCATGTACTCAATCAACTTCGGACTGAACATTCATGACAAAAGGCATCAGTACTAAACATATAAAGTTACTTTTTTCTTGTCATTGTTCTCTCAATGATACAGTATAACAACTTCTAACAGAGCATGGACATCTTCTTAGATGTCATAGTAATCTGGAGGCGGTTCAAACCATACAAGAGGGCTGTGAGGTTATACGCAAACACTACGCCATGTCACACACCTGCAGACTGTGATATCCGCAGGGCTCCTGGGCCCAATCCTCCACATACAGGAAGGGGTGGCTATAACAATGGTAATAATAAATGCAAATAAAATGATAATCTCAATGCCTGAGGCGGTTATTAAATATACACACAAAAGAAGAGAGAATGGGAGTGTTTACATTCATAGAAGTATTACAAGAGGTTTGTATTTTTATACATTTTATACATTTTATTCAAAATATGTCATGAAACTTTATTAGAAATAAACATTTTCTAATGGACTTCTAGGCACGGTGGCACGCGCCCTAATCCAAGCACTCTGAGAGGCGCAGGCAGGAAGAGTGCAAGTTCGAGCCCGGCCTGAGCAACTTAGCAAGATCCTATGTCAAAATAAAAAATATAAAAGGTCTGGAGATGCAGCTCAGTGCAAAGGCTCTGGGTTCCCTGTACCACATAAAGAAGGAAGGAAGGAATGAAAAAGAGAAGAAAGAAAGGACTGGCCTAAAATAACCCTTAGCTACACATACATCTGTCCTCTGAAGAGCGCGGGGCATCCGTGGTACCCACAGTGAAGCTGCCACCGTGTTCTGGACTACACAGGCTCCTTGGGACCAAGAGACACACAGCAGGCTCCCGATCCAGACGCCCAGCATCAACTTCTTATTCCTGAACCAGCCCGGGCAGCAAGCAGCCTAATTTCTGGTCATCGGTTTAATATATCAGCAAATATCAACTGAGTATCCACTGAAGACCCACATTGCTAGGCACAATGGGGGTCCCTTGAAGAAGTATTCAGTCAACAAACACTATCTGAGCTCTTAGTCTGTGTCAAGCCTGGGGACTGAGAAACTAGGACAAATCAGATACCAGCAGAGGAAGATGCAGAGATGAGTGGTGCAGGCCCACAGTGATCATGGTACCCAGGACCTCATGGACCCAGCGGTCACCCAGACTGGAGCTGCCTGAAGGGCATCCCGGAAGAGGTGACATCCGGGCCGGTTCAGAAGGGAGAATTTGCTAAGTGGAGAAGGCAGAGGACATTGTGGGCAGAACACAGCAAGAGCAGAGGCGGGCCGTCGTGGGAGAACATGGCTGGAAAGCAGCATGGAGCATTCCATGGGGTTCAGCAGGATGGGAGGACAGTGGGCTGCAAGGGTCAGTTGGGACAAGCATTTCAACATTTCCAAGTACAAGCCTTATCCTGAGGGTGTGTGTGTGTAGACACACACAGGATTTAAGCAAGGGGTGCTGTGCACAGGTCTCTGCTGTAGAAAGACGGCTCTGACTGTGGACTCTTTGGAGGCTGGAAGAAGGGGAAGAGCGGACTGGGAACAGACAGTGATGAGTGCCTGGGCATCATATGGGGCTGCCTCCCACTCCAACATGGTTTTTCTTCCTTCCCCTCTGTGAAAAGCCACAAGAGCTGGCTGGGATGTAGCCATCCCTGGCAAGGGAAGGGAAGGAATGGTGTAGAATGCTACAGTGTCTCACATACAGCCTTCCTGCTTGGAAGGAAGTAGCTGCAGAGAGCCATCTTGCAACCGTGAGGGAAACCAATGTGAAGACAGAGCTGATGTACACACAGGTAGACAGAGAGAAATGGCAAAACAGAGATCAAGCCCCACTCACACCTCACGACTCCTCACTGACTTTCTGGATAAAATGGGCAAGTGGCACATTTCTCCGGTTGTTGAGGTTAGTCTGATTGAGGTTTGCTGTTGCTGGTTACCAAAAGTACCCGACCCCCTGACCTCACACAGTGCGGGACGTGAGGAATAGGAATTAGGGCCGCGAGAAAGGAGTACGAGGAGGCCGATTCAACAGGCAAGTAAGCATTTCCCAGGCAACACCTAGAGAACGACCCCACACTCTGGGTGGTGCTGGGTGAAAGTGCTGCACCACGGTTCTCACACTTGTGTGTGTGTCACAGTTACCCGGACAGCTTGCTATACACAGACCCCTGGGCCCCGCTGGCGCTTCTGACTCCGCTGGTCACAGGCAGAGCAGAGTCCGACTCTGCATTTCTGACTGGTGCAGATGCTGCTGCTCATGGTCCCCAGACCACACTGAGACCTACTGTCTGAGGAGATTCTCGGCAGGGCAGGAGCGCGCACCCTGGGCCGCGTCTCCCTCTCCTTACAAAGATGCAGCGACCGCGGTGCAGACACTTGGGGGCAAATGGCGTCAGGATGGGCTGTCTTATGCTCCTACATTTCACCAGCGCTTGTCCTCTCTCCAGCTACCTCCCAGCTAGCGCTGGGCTCTGACAGGGTGGAAGGATCATCTTGGAAGCCTTGCCAGGAGATGGGTAGAGAAGCTCCACATTTTCGCAAAGTTTTCAGGATCTGCACTATGAAAGACGGTGCTGGAGTTGCTTCAACTAATATTTCTATGTATTTACATACCTCCCACCTGTAAAAAAGCCTTGTGGGCCCATGAGAATATGCCCTCAAGGGACATGTGGGGGGAGTTGAAGGGAGAGGAAGGGACTGGAGGAAAAAAACTAAGAAGCAAGATATATCATGTACAGGTACAAACTCCTTATCATGTATATCTAAAATGCACCACTAAAATTAAAAAATATATATATTTTAAAAGATATCAGCAAGAAAGTGTAAAGAGAACCCACAGAATGGGAAAAAATATTTGCAAATTGTATAGCTGATAAAGAACTAGTAACCAGAATATATTTAAAAACTCTTACCATTCAACAATCAAGGGACAAATAACCTAATACGAAAACAGGCCAAGGACTTCAATAGCTGTTTCTGCAAAGAAGATGTACAAATGGCCAATACATCTTTTGCATGAAAAGATGCCCAGTGGCATTAGTCATTAGGGAAATGCTAATCAATACCACAAAGGCTTAAATAGTTAAATATAAGACCTGAATGTATAAAACTTCTGGACAAGCCAGGCATTGTGGTGCACGCACCTGTAATCCCAGCACTCAGGGGGCTGAGGCAGGAGAGTTGCCACAAGCTCAAGAACACCCTGGACTACCTAGGAAGACTCTGTCTCAAAAATAAATAAATAAATAAAATAAAACTTCTAGATGAAACACAGGAAAAAAGCTTCATGCCATTGTTCTTGAAAAAAGCATAAGCAAAAATAAAAATAAAAAAATAAACAAATGAGATGACATCAAACTCACAAGCTTCTGTATAGCAAAGGAAACAACAGAGTGGAAAGGCAGCCTACAAAACGGGGAGAAATAAGGTGGGCCCAGCGGTGCACACCTCTAATCCCCACACTCTGGGAGGCTGAGGCAGGAGGACTGCAAGTTCTAGCCCAGCCTAGACAGCTGAGCAACTTTGCAAGATCCTGTCTCACAAAAAAAAAAATAAAAAAAAAGGGCTGAGGGTACAGCCCAGTGTGGAGGCCCTGGGTTGAATCCCAGCCCCAGAAAAAGGGTAAACCATATGTTTAGTAAGAGGTTTAGCTCTAAAATACATAAGGAACTCCTACAACTCAATAGCAAAAACAAACAAACTAAAATCCAAATAAAAATGGACTAAGGACTCAAATGGACATTTCTTCAAAGAAGACATACAACTCATTAACATTTACATGAAAAGACATTCAACATCACTAATCATCATGTCCGAATTGAAAACACACACACGCATGTCACCTCACACCTGTCAGAGGGCTGTTATCAGAAAGACGCAGACACCAAACACTGGGGAGGGTGCTGAGAACGGTGTCCCCTGCACACTGTTGGGAGGAGATGAGAAAGGGCAGCTGCTATAGAAACCTCAAAGCACTCAAAGTGCAACACAGCATCCAGCCGTCCTGCACTGTGGTATTCATCCAAACACTGAAATCAAGATCCCGAAAAGCTATGAGCATGTTCACTACATCATTACTCATAAAAGCCAAGATATGCAAACAGCCTAATCAGCCACAGACAGATGAATGCACAAGGCAGTGAGGTCTACACATACAATGGACTATTACCCAGCCTTTAAAAGAAGAAAATCCTGCAATAGGGAGCAACCTAGATAAACCTCAAGGACACTGTGCTAATGAAATAAGCCAGATGAAGAAAGATAAAGATGGGGATGGTATTTGCATGAGGTATTTTAAATTATCAAATTCATAGAATCAAAGCGTGGGGTAGGGGCAGCAAGGGGCAGGGGTGGGTTACTAAGTAACAAGCACAAAGCTGCAGTTAAGCAAGATGAATAAGCTCTAGAGACCTGCTGTTCCACACCATACCAAGAGTCAACAAAAAGGGACTGGACACTCCAGAATTTGTTAAATGGGTAGATCTCACGCAAAGTGTGTGTGCCGCACTGATTTTTTTGCAGTACTGGCAACTGAACCCAGGGCCTTTCCCACTGAGCTACATCCTTGGCCCCGTTTTAAACTGCCCAGGCTGGGCTCAAATTTGCAATCCTCCCACCTCACCCTCCCAGAACCTGGGATTAGCAGCATGCACCACCACACCAGCTATAAAATAAATACTTTAAAAAGAGAAACAGGTGGGTCTGCCTGAGCTTGGACACAGCGGCAGTTCTGGGAAGGGAGGAACTGCTTTTTCTGGTCCCTGCCACAGCTGGCTTCCCTCCTGGTCCCAGGAGCTCCTGTTTCCCGGCGACCTTGGCTCGCACGCACACTTGGGGAGCGCCCGAAGGTGGCCTCCACAGCAGCCTGTCTGTCAGCTTCTTCTCTGGCTGGAGGCCAAAGGAAACTGGAAACCTGGGTTGACCATGATTCGCCCTGAGTTCTAGTTAAACAGCTGTCGCGGTGTGGCGTACAGGTTGGGGCCTCGCTACGTGATCCCGTGGGCTATGTCACCTCTCTGGCCATCTATGAATGAGTGACTCCACCAGGCACCTGCCCTGCACCAGGCACTATGGTGGCCACTGGCAGCACGGCAGCCAAGAGACAGCCCCGCCTTCCTGGGGCTCCCATCCAGGCGGCCACCGTACTCAGCAAGGAGGTGGCGCAGGCTGCACCTGACACTGTGCCTGCTCAGCTCCGTCCTAGTAGCAGTGCTCTGCCTGGCCAGCCAGTGTCCTCCCAGCTGCCCTAGGAATGGTTACCAGCCAAAGTGCTTTTGAAAATAAGAACCAGCACGGTAGCTTCTTGGAACTGACAGAACTGTAATTTGAAAATCTCTCTCCTCTACCAGATCAACCCTTCAGCTCCAAGATGCTGTCTGTGCCTGGCTGGCTTCCACCCTTTTATGTAGCACACAAAGGAAATTCCAAGCGAGCAGGAGTTGCCTGTTTAGGGTCTCACTCCATGCCCTCAAACTCACCACGATGTATTACCATGGGGAATTACCTGGTTAGTTAAGTTGGGCCTGCCTCAGTTTCCCTATCCATGATACCTAACAATTTGAGAACTTACTCTGCACCAGGCCTTATTCAAAGTGTTTTCTGGGGATTATCTCACACTTGCTATTTGAGGAAAGTATTCTGAATAGTGCCTGGACCTCATGAGGCTTTTTGTGAGAACTAACAGGAATTTAGGACATTGCCCAGTACACAGTAAGTAAATGCTCAATAAATGTAACCAATTATTATCAACAGTAGATGCTATTTTATTCCCATTTTACATGTTGGGAAAGTAAGGCTCAAAAAAATTACAGTCAAATAGTAAGCAGCAGAGCTGGGACTACAACTGAGACCTCTGTGGATTCCAAGTCCGGGTTCTGTTTATCTTCTCAATAGAAGAGACGTAGTGAGTATCCATTTCCCTCTCCTTGTACCTCAAGGAGGAAGCCACAAAAAATCTTGAGTCACAGGCCAGGGTGGGTGGGAAAAGGGGCGCCTCTGTCTCTTTGCTCCAGCCCCAGGGCCCTCGCAGTCCACGGCACATACCAAGGGAGCTTGCTCACCCTGAGATAAGGGACCCAGGATGACCTAGCCCAGATAAAGGCGGGCTTGGACCACCCCTGCGGCTTAGGCATTAACTTTTACAGCCAGCAGGCTGCAAGGCCAAGCAGCAGGATGGGGCAGCACTGCCCAGCCCCGGCTGTCCCCAGGAGACACCCGAGACCCGTGCGGCCCAGCAGTGAGGCATCCACTTTGCTGACCGTGCAGTGCTCTGGGCCACGGTCCCCTCACCTCCCTGGTCTTTCCTGCAGCCAAGATATACAATAGGTGCTCAATCGATAAATGCTGGCCAAACTCCTGGAATTGAAATTAACTAGGTCACAGCCAGGAGGTCAGGACACAGTCAGGTCTGCCACCTTCCTGCTGGGGACCGTCATAAACCTCTTGCTGCTTTGAGCGTCTATTATTTCAGCGGAGCCTTTCCACATCTGTGATGTCATTTCCAACACTGACATTTTAGAGTTCAAAGTGGCTGCAGTCACTTTATCACTGAATAAGCAATTTATATTTGTAAAAGTCCATTCATATTACCTCTCCGGAGAGCCCGGACCTAACTGTCCCTTGGTATTTGTGTGGGATTAATTCCAAAACCTCCCGCAGATACCAAAATTCACAAACGCTCAAGCCCTTTATATAAAACAGAGTAGTACTTGAATGTAAACTATGCACATCCTCCTGTACACATGAAATCATCTTTGGATCACGTGTGACACCCCGCACAACATAAATGCTGTGTACATAGTGGCTATACTAAGCATAGGGAATAATGACAAGGAAAAAGTCTGTACACTTTCAGGCCAGGTGCAATGTGGAACCCACAGACAGAGAAGGCCAAGTGTATATAATCAGTAAGCATCTGCTAGATGAATGAATAAATATGAATGAAATATTTCAGTGGCCTTAAGATGTCCAGAAATTAGGGCAGAATGGCCAGAAGGTGACTAACAGCCAATAGGCAGATCATGTAAGCCAAGCTGGATGAAAGAATGCCAATCTCTCCCTTCGCTGCCACCCACAGGAGTGGAGACGATGAATGTCATTATTGAGCACTCAGTGCATACCCAGCCCTGTGCCAAACAGTCTGGAAACATTCCTTTACTTCATCCCACAAGAACTCTCATCCCTATTTTACAGATAAGGAAACTGAGGTTTGGCAGGGAAGAGGACTCCCCCAAGCTACTCAACTCATAAGTGACAGACCCAGGGTATAAACTTGGGTCTGTCTGCTCCAAGACACAAGACAGCTGAACCACGCAGCCATGGGCAAGCCACTTTCCTCCTCTGGGCTTATTTCTTCCTGTGGACGCAGGGGCAGGGGCTGCATCAGCCTCCTAGTCCTCCCTGGAGCAGGGGCCAGGGACCTCCCCAGCCTCCCCAACCCCCCATCCATGCAGAGGACAGAAGTTTCTGGTTACTCAATCAAAGCCTCTAGAAGGAAGTCTACGAGGCCACCTCCTAAAAACACAAGCGTCAACACAAAACTGTCCCAGTTTGTCAGCTGCCTGTCCCTGTAGGTGGAGTAGCAGAACTCCCCACCTCAGAGGCCCTGCCAAACAATGCAGCCATTGAGCGGGGGCAGCCCACACCCACAAGGCCTCCCAGGAACGTGGCCTTGGCCAGCATCAGCAGCCCCACCCACCTGGGTCACAGAGAGCCTGGGGAAGGAGCCTGTGTGACCAGGGCAGGCCCAGAAGGAAGGGCCGCTGGGCAAGGGGGTGGCCTTGGGGTTCTAAGTCTATGCAAGCTGTGTGTGTGTCATTCTGTCAGGCAAGGGGGAGAAGGACAAGGGAGGACCATTCCCGTGGGCTGTGAAGTCTGTCCAGTGCATCCTTTGCCCTTAGTTACCTTCCCCGGGGCAGGGACTTCTCAGCCGCCCCCACACCATTTCAAAGGTGCTTGCTCAAGTCCCATGGCATCTCCGGGATGGAAACAAGGTACTCAAATACCAAGAGGCCTAACTCCTTTGAGACTGTCTAGCCTGGAGGGGAGGTCAGGAGCACAGGCTTCAGGGGCAAAGTCCCCGGAGCTTGAGTCCACGGCATGGTGCAGGAAATGCCAAGATCGGGGCTGGGCTTAGACTCTGGTCAGATGCAAACTGAAGTCCGGCTCTGAGAGAAAGACAGGGAGGGTTCCAGGTGTGCCCTGGCAATCTGGCCATCTGACCACCTGGCTGGCTGGCCGCCATTCCTAGAGCCAGCTCATCCGTGCACAGCGCCAGACAGAGAGGGGAACGGACTGGGGCCGCGGCCTGCCCTAAGGGATCATGATGCAGGGGGACTCACTAACACCGAGATGCTGGAAGGGCTGCCTGGTAGGAGATGGCATTTTCAACCAAAATTTATTAATGGTTTCACAATACTGGTGCTAGTCCTCAAGGGACAGTTAGGATGGAACCAAGGGAGAAGGAGCGGCAGCACAGGACGGTGGGCAGCGCAGGCAGAGACAGCACTAGCTCAGCGTCCATGTCTTGCTACAGCCCTCAGCGACCCCTATGCTTGCTTGCCTCTACCTGGGACCCAGTCTTCAAAGAGTCAAAGCAGCAGAGAGAACACTAGGGTGAGCACAGGATTCTGACTCCGGAGCCCGTCACACACACACACCTGGTTCCATTCTAGTCTGACACTAACTAAAGGAATGACCTTGGGACAAGTAACGTCAGAGATCCGAGCCCAGACCCCTTAGAAAGTCAACTTTGCGAGGCGGGTCTTGGCACCAAGGCCTAAACCCGTCTAGCGCAAAGTAGGTGCTCTGAACATTTGTTGGGGAATGAATGAATGAGCAAGGGACTGACTGAATGAGCGATGGCTGTCCTGCCCACTTGAGGAAGGTCACAGCCGGTTAAAGCTGATCAGGACTGAACGACTGCAAGGGCTACAAAAGGTTCCCTCCGGGCAGCCCAGCCTGAGGCCTCCTCGGAGATCAGAGGGAGTGGCCAAGAAGGAAGAGCAGCCTGAGGAACACAAGGAAAACAAAAGGTGTGGGTCACGGCGCCCCCACTTCCCACCCAGGACTGCAATTTATTACCTGCTGCTGTCAGGGCTGGCCGGGAGCCAGGGCAGGGTGGGGTGGACCAGAGGGCACGTGCCCGTCTCCAGCCCAGCTCACAGATGGCACATGGGAAGGTAACCTGTGTGGCTGGAGCTGCCAATCCCTTGGGCCACGGGAGACACTGGAGTTCTCAATCCGAGGTGCTTATTTATAAAGGTTCACACTAATTTGGAGGCCCGGAAGAAGCCAGCCTTGCTCTTTGCTTAACAGCCCACCCTTGTGGGAACTAACCCATCCAAGAGACCAGCATTAATGCCCTCTGAAGATGATAAACAAGAGACCTGCTTACCTCCCACTAGGCTCCACCTCTTAAAGGTTTCACCGCCATTCACGCTGTCACAGTGGGGTCTGAGCCCCCAGCACATGGATGCTTAGGGGACAAAGCACCTTCCTAAGCCTCGGGGTGCCCCCTCCGAAAAGGGGGATGGCAATGAGGTAATAAAACAGTACACCTACCTCCAAGGATGGAGGAGCCTGTGCAAGCAGACTTCCCAGTGCTTTATAAAGTGTGCCTGCAGTCTGTGCAAGCAGACTTCCCAGTGCTTTATAAAGTGTGCCTGCGTGTGTGTGTTTTGTGTGTGTATGTGTGTATGTGTGCGTGTCCCAACAATGGACAACGGGGTGACCCCACAGGCCCAATACAGACAGAGAGCAGGGGCTTGTGAATGTCAAGGAGCCTTAGCAGGATCATGCAGAGGGGGCCTGGCCCTTGGCAGCAACGAGTACACTTCATGGAAAGCCCTCGTTGGCATCATTCCCTCCAAGCCCCAGGAAACGGAGGCCCAGCGAAGGGCAGGTTCCTGACTCAGGCACGCGGTGGGTGGGTCAGGGTTCCTGACCTTGCCCAGTACCCATTATGCCACAATGAGCCACTGTTTTATTTTTTTCAGCATCAGGGGTGGAACCCAGGGCCTCACGCATGCTAGACAAGCATTCTACCATCAAGCTACATTCAGTTTTTGAGACAGGGTCTCACTAAGTTGCCCAAGCTTGCCTCAAACTTGCAATGATCCCTTCTCAGCCTCCTGAATATCACCACATCCAGCTTTTACTATTTTAAAAAAATGACAGACACAAAATAACTTGTACAAATTTGTGGGGTACAGTGGGATACTTTGATTTATGCATACAACTGTATAATGATCAGATCAGGATAACCAGCATGTCCATCACCTCAGACGCTTACCATTTCTTTCTGCTGGGAACATTCAAAACCCTCCCTGCTAGCTATTTTGAAATATACAATTAACTGTTGTCAACCAGTTACTCTACTGTTTCTCCTATCCAACTGCACCCATGCATCTGTGAACCAGGCCCCATCCTGCCCTTCCCAGCCTCTGGTAACCACTATTCTACTCTCTTTTTTATGAGAAGTACAGTCTACATACAAGTGAACATGTGATAGTTATCTTTCTGTGCCTGGCTTATTCCACATAATCCATGTTGCTACAAACGACAGTGTTTCATTCTTTTATGGGTGAACAGTATTCCACTGTGTACACGCACCACATTTTCTTTATCCAGTCACCTGTTTGTGGACACCAAAGGTAATTCCACTTCAGCACCAATACCTACTTCTACTATTGCATATTCTTTGTAGTTGGGGCTCTTTCAAGGCCAGATAAATAACCTTTGTGGGTGACCAAGGACAGCCTCCAAGCCTGAGACGACAATCCCCAGAACCCTGGCTGGTGCAAGGTAGGGACAGCAGGCCCCTTCCGCCCACACCCTGCTCGTGACCCTGGGAACTGCACTTCCCTTTTGCACAATGTCCTCTTTGAGATGCAAAGCCACACTCCACAAGGCCCACAGACACTCCTGCGGGGAAACTGCAGCACCAGCTCAACCCTCACTGGAAGTCTTCCGGAGTGTTCCGGCGGCCAGGTGGCTCCCATCAGTCAGGCCCACCCCTCCCTGACACTCGCATCCTGCCTCCCGGACACTCACCTACCTCGGACAGACTTCACATGGCCCGTGCTGGGACCCGGGGAGCGGACGGTGCAGGAGAGTACAGTGAGGCCATGGCCACACTGCCTGGAGCTCCCTGTGTGCCCAGCCCTGCGTCAACCCTTTTCTTTTTCATGACTGTTACTGGCTCATTGCTTCCTACAACCCTGCTGTGAAGCTGCCCACCGGACAGATGAGAAACTGGCGCTCACGAAGAGAAGGGCTTTCCAGGTCCCACGGTCATCATGTGGCAGGTAGGGGAGGGCGGACCTGAACCAGCGGTCTCCAGACAGAAACCTAGACTTTTCAAAGCAAAGACTGGCACCATTTTGGGGTGCTCACCTCTCACTCCCCCAACCATTGCCTCCTGCACATGTGCGTGCGCACATTAAGGAAGACCACGGACCCTAGAGAAGCCTAGTTCTGGACTCCCTAGGCCGGGACTCCTGGCTTAAACGCCCACAGGTCTGAGTCGCCAACATGAGAACAGCAGCTTGCGTATATAAAATATGTACTCTTTCTGGGTGTGGTGGCTCATCCCTGTGATCTCAGCATTTGGGAGGTAGAGGCAGGAGGATCACTGCGAGTCTAAGGCCAGCCTGGGCTGCATCGTGAGTTGAAGGCCACCCTGAACTACCTAGCAAGACCCTCTCTCAAAAAACAAGAAAGTGTTCTCACACGCTTTTCTGGAAACATAGGCTGCTTGGTTATCTTTAGGTTCCTCAGTTTTGATAGAGAGCTGGGGTGAGAATTACTGTTTCCTCTCAATTCTAGTATAAGAAAAACAGTGCAAACCCCACACCAGTGACAAACAGGCTTCAGCCTCAGCACCGGGGACACCTTCGGGCATGGTGAGGTCTGAGCTAACTGAAGAGAACAACTCACCTGAAAGGCAGTCACTGTCAGCCCTGGGTAACCACCACCACACAAAACTCGCCACACTATCCAAATCAGAAGGTCAGGACTTTACGTGAAATCTTCAGACAAAACACTAGCCACAAATTTCTACAAACAGGAGGTACTCCAAACAAAATGTGTGCGTGGATCCAGTTTTCGACCTGGCTCTCACACGCCTAGGCAGGGGCCGGGGCCCGTCTGACCGGGTACGCACCACCCCCCAACAGCAGCCAAAGGCTGTAGGGACCAAAGTTCTCACCCTGGGGTGGTCTGCCCCTGGGGGCATCTGGCAACATCTGGAGACATTCTAGGGGTCACAAAGAGGGTGGAAGACTGTTACGGTTTGTGTCTAGATGTCCCTCCAAAGCCCCATGTGGTAAGAGGTAGCTGGATCCAGAGTGTGTGATTACTAAATTAATCCACTGATTGCTTTGGCATGGCTCTGCTGGGATCAAGGATGTGACGCTAGGATTAAGGGTATTAGGATTAAGGGTGGGAGTGCTGCCCACCCTAAAGCAGGTAGCCTGGATAAAATATAAAATACAGGAAGAAGCTGGTTACCCCCCTGCTTGCATTCCTTGCTTACTTTGCTGACTTCTGCCTGTCTGCCATGCCACCCTGCCTCAGACCCAGCTGACTGTGGACTGAAACCTCCACAAACTGTGAGCCAAATAAACTTTTCTTCCCCTAACTTTGGGTGTCTGGTATTTTGTCTCAGCAATGAGAGAAAAGTAACTAATACAAAGACAGTAGTGGCATCCAGTCAGTAGAGATCGGAGAATGCACTGAACATCCTTCCGTGTACAGTCCAGCCCCGCGACACAGAATTGCTCTGCCCCGAGTGTCCGCAGTGCCGAGACTGAGAAAGTGGGGATGAACCAGAGTCCAAAAGCTTAGAAGCTGCTCCGGGGGCCACCGCAGAAGCCTGTCGCCCTGACTTGCAATAACTGCCATTTTCTTCATGGCCCAGAGGACTTCTTCTGTGGCGATGTCAACAAAAAAGGGTCCGACAGCTAAAAAGTCTGGGAAAGCCTTGGCATAGACAGTGAGAGCCGAGAGGTTAGCTTTGGGACAAGACCACTGGCTTCCAGGTCGGGAGATGCAGGTCCCTAGCAGGGACAAGTCACCCTGGCCCTCAGCACCTCATCCTCAAGAGGCCCGCTGCTGACCGGTGACCCTGCTGACTTCATCATGTTGGCCTGGCCTGATGTGCCCAGCACCAGAACGTCCCCAGGTGCGTCCCCAGGTGGGGCCCTGATGTGACAGATCGAAGGAGCTAAGGTTGGGGACATCACCACGCCGAGGGGCAAAGCAGCCTGGCCTCATGTCGCGCCCAGCCCACCCTCCCATGGCCACTCGTGCTGACATCCTCAAGGAAAGCGCTGAGGGCAGCAGCCAGGCCCCGGGCTTTGGCAGGCAAAGGCTCACTCCAGAATGCAACTGAGCTAGTTTATTTTCTTTTAATTCTATTTATGGCAAGTGGGTCCTAGTTTTCCATGTGATATGAAGGCTTCTTTTTAAATTTTTTAACTTATTTTCTACTAGTGTATATTTGCAGTATAGAAAAGCGATTTTTTTTTGGGAAAACTGGTACATGCATACGCAACACATCTTGATCATTTTAGACCTTTTTACCCCGGACTCCCTTATCTCTCCCCCATTCCCTTCCTCTCCTCCCATGCAGCTTCTTTTTAAATAAACTATTTAATTACTAAAACAATGTGTTATGTTTTAAAAATTATTAAGGACAGAACAGGAGGGATGAGGTTGGGAGAGGCAGCCTTACCAAGAGGCTCTTAGAAAGCTCACTGCTTTTGGTTTTGGTTTTTGTGGTCCCGGGGCTGGAACCCAGGGCCTGGCACACGCTGGGAAGCGCTCTACCTCTGAGCCACATCCAGCCTGCCTAGTGCCAGTGTCCCCTGCCAAGAAGCGCAGGCTGACATCACGGGGAGCCAGGAAGACTCCAGCATAGAGGAAGCCTTCCCAGCCATTACTCAGGAGGTCAGCAGGGAGACTCCTCAGCAGATAAACTTGTGGCCCGCTTCCGGCCAGAGGAAACAGGGTCAGAGGAACTTCTCGCCTTGACCGAGGCTGGATCTCTAGGGCAGATCAAGGGCAGCCAGGCCCGCTCTGCCCTCTGGGCCTTCCACACCCCCCTCCCCGCAGGATCTCCTTTCTTACTATTTGGGGGTGACATGGTCTCTAAGTCTAAGTCAAAAGCAGAAGTGCGGGGACTGCAGGAAGCTGAAGCGTCAGAGGGAGGAGTGGGAATGAAAAGAAAGACCAAGGGGAAGAGAGGAGAGAAAGGCAATGGCATGTACTAGGCAACTACTCCGCCCTCATCTAACCTACACATCTTTATCCTTACAACCATGGACTAGGTTTTATCATCATCCCCATTTTGGAGAAAAAGAAATAGACTCAGAGATTAGCTAAAATCCCACCTGGCATCAAGAACCAGAACTGAAACCAGTTCCTCCACCCCACAGCAGAGAAGAGACTAAACAAATAGCGGAGTGCCCTGCTTGAAATCCCCTGGGGGTTTCCTAACACCTATAATAAAGGGACAACTCCCACCACTCTGACCCATCTCTACCGCCCCACCCTACCTGGCCACCTGGCTCTCTCTGTCTCTGGATACCAGATGCCCAGGGCCCTTGCACATGCTGTTTCCCCTAATCCTCCCTCAGCCAGCTGCCTCTCAACTGCCTCCCCAGAGAGACAGAAAGTGGCCTGCCCTGTCCCTGGACCACATCTCCCAATTTCACACCCATCCCGATCCTGATCACAGTTTGCGTTCTGTGTCTCTGTGCTTATTGGCCGTGTCCCTGCCGGACTGAGAGCTCCCTGATGACCAGGACCGTCTGTCCACCTGCTATGTCCCAGTCCCTAGAAGAGCCAGGTGCCCCACCGGGCTCAGGGCATGACAATATGGTCTCATTCATTTCCCTCTCCCCCTCTCCCTCAGCCACTGCAACCCTAACAGTTCCCATCTGGTCCTCTACAAGCTCAGGACCTTTGCATTTCCTACCCTCTGGCTACCACTTAAATCTGTCTCTTTTCAGCTCAGCTAAAGTATCAGCTCATGAGAGAGCACTTCTCTGTCCATCCTGCCCCTGCCCAGGAAGCACCACAGTATTTCCATTCTTTTTTTTCTTCTACCCACTTACTACTTGCCACTTACATTTTTTTCCACAACACTGAGGATTGAACCCAAGAGTGCTTCACCACTGAGCTACAACCCCTGCCCTGTTTATTTTATTCTGAAGCAACCTATTGAAAGTTGCTTAGCCCAGCCTTGAACTTGCAGTCCTCCTGTCTCGGCCTCCAGAGTAGCTGGGATTACAGGCACGCACCACCATGCCCAGCTCACTGACTTCTTTCTTTGCTTTCAGGATGCTTGTCCCCATCACTAGACTTTGACCCCAGGGAGGCCAGCATCCTTCTCAACAGTGTCAGTACAATCGCACTGGCAGCTTGAAATCGACCATGGTGGGAGTATTTACACTACGGAAATGAGCACACGCTGCACACCAGGGCTTTTCCTCCCAGGGAGCCAGCCGGTACGTATCCATTTACCAGCATGCCTCTCTCTTGCTCCCACAATGACTGTGCAGAACGGACGCCACCCTTGAAAGACTTCCCCAGGGACTGAAATCTGGTGGGAGGGGTGGGTAACACAGCAGAGGGAACTCCCGAGGACAGGCTGGGCTCCTGCATTCGGTCGCCTTCAGGCCTGGGTGCGGTCGGAGTTGTGCTGCCTACACTGCTCAGGGGAGTAGCCACTGACCTTGCGTGGCCTCGGAGCTCCCACCTGTGGCTCGTGGGGAAGGAAAATTGAACTCGGGGCGTATGCTTGCAAGGCAAGCACTCTAACTACTGAGCTAAATCCCCAGCCCCGTGAATTGCTTTTTTCAACTACAAACTTTATTTAGATACAAATCCAAGATTTCTGATGAAAACTAATAATTTTTAAATTGAGATGTGCTGAAAGTGTGAAACATACTGGATTTGAAGATTTAAGAGTAAAAACGGTAAAATACCTTACTGATAATTTGTTTTGTTTTGTCTTGGTGCTGGGGGTGGAACTCAGGGCCTTGTGTTTGCTAGGCAAGCGATCTACTGCTGAGCTAAATCCCCAACCCTGTTTTGTTTGTTTTTTGAGAAAGGGTTTCACCATGTAATTCATGGCCTTGAACTCACTTCTTAGCCTAGGCTGGCCTCGAACTCTCAGCAATTCTCTCCCTCAGCCTCCCAAGCGCTGGAATCACAGGCGTGTGCCACCATGCCTGGCTCTTACTAATAATTTTAATACTGATTGCATGTCAAAAAGGATTATATTATTGATACACCAGGTTAAGTAATTATTTAAATTAGATTTGTCCATTTCTTTTTGCTCTTTTGAATGTAGCTCTTGGAAATGTTTATATATGGCACATATTATACATGTGATGGACAGTGTTGGTCCAGAACATTTGGGGTTGCTCTGTACTATCCACTTACACCATTTGATACTTAAAAGTGGAAGTGGAGATAAGAAACCACTAAACGGATTCTTCTAAGATTACAAATTCTGGAAGAAAACGAGGTCACCTCATCAGACTGTGCAGGGGGTGGTTTGGGGAGGGACCTCCACCCTGCTCAGGGGACGAGTCTGTCTCTAGCTCCCTCCGCTGTATAAGGGGCCCAAGACACCTGGCCACCAGTCAGTTTCTCAACCCGAAGTCCCTGACAGCAGGCCCCAGGTCTAGGGCTGGTTTTGTCAAAGACTCACATGGACAAGTTGACTCTTGGGAACACACCAAAGACCTGGCCTAGCTGCAAGATAAATCTGAGAACACAGAAGTAAACACCAAAGAAGTGATGTACCCTTAACTCTCAGAACCATGTGACTTCTCCCTTCCACACTTTTGCATATACCGGTCCCTCTGTTAGACTGCCCTTCCTTCTCTTAGCCCTCTGAAGGACTTCTACGCATCCTGCAAGACCCAGTTCAAATGCCCTTTCCTCTGAAGCCTTTCCTAACCAGATGATGTTCCAAATCACATCCTTGGGCTTCTGGCACAGCCTCTTCTTACCACTTCCTGATCAGACTCAATGCCTTAACTCTTGCTCCTCAAACATGAGTTCCTTCTAAAACACAAGACCATGTGGGTCTTCCCTATAAAAAACTACAAGTAGCTCCCCATGGCATAAAATATTGGTTCTCAAACTTAGGCAAATATCAAAGTCACCTGGAAGGCTCCATAACATGAAGACTGCCGGATCCCAGCCCAGAATTTCAAGGTGAAGCCTGATCATCTATGTGCACGACTAACAAGGTCCCAGGCGATGCTCATGCTGCTCTGACAACCACTGCTCCGCAAGGTCAAGTACGAACTTTTGACCTTGGCATGCAGGCCTTCTATAATGTGGCCTCCAATTATTCCACCACCCTGATCTTTCACAGGCATTGCCCCAGGCTGAGACACGCTACCCTCTCAGCCTGCACACCATCGCCTCCACTGTCTGCTCGACGGTCCCTGCAGCTTCCGGTGCCACCTTCCTTGACTTCATGCTATCTGGAATTTGAATCCCCCAAAATGAGGACACAGCACCTTTCAAAGTCTACAGAATAATAAATGTAGGCTATAAAGAGAACTTCAAAAGAGGTTTTGGCCACAGCAATAGCCTTGGCTAAGAAAGTACCAGCTGGAAGTGATAATTTGGGAACAGAAAATTCTGGTGTATCTATTTAAACACCACATGACAGTCACAATCTCGTTAAGAACTGTTCTTTTTCTCTATCTGGTTTTCTAGTTCAGCCACTTTCTAGCTGTGTGGCCCAGAGGCAAACTTGCTTAGCTTCTTTGTTTCTCATTTTCTTCTATAAGATAGGGACAAAGCAACAACCTCGAAGAAATACGATTAAATAACACAATGCAAGTGAAACTCACAACAAAAGGCCCAGCACACAGTAAGCCCTCAATAAATGCTAGCTCTTCTTGGTCTTAGCTGTGAACCTGGGAGAGAAATCAACTTGGGACCTGGCCACAATCAATAATGGGAACAGATAAATGATTTTTTTCATAACAGGCATAATCAGCAGTCCAAAAAATATATGAATGGACAGGAGGATAGACAGACAAATGAGTAGATGGGCGGGTGGCTGTTATGGCTTGTGTCTAAATGTCCCCCAAAGCCTCATGTGGTCATAGGTGGGGCTTTTTCAGAAGTGGCTGGATCTAGTGTGTGATGCTAAGATACGTGGTGCAGTGCTAGGATTAAAGGTGTGAGTGCTACCTGCCCTAAGGACGGGTAGTCTGGATAAGATATAAAGGACAGAAAGAGGGTTGTCAGGTCCCTTGCTTGCTTGCTTTTGCTGTCTTCTGCCCACCATGGACTGTTTCTCTCTGTGATGCCCCTCTGCCTGCCACCCTGCCTTGCAGCCAGAAGACTATGAACTGAAACCTCTACAAACTGTGAGCCAAATAAACCTTTCCTCCTTTAACTTTGTGTGTTGGGTATTTTGTCTCAGCAACAAGAAAATTAACTAAGACAATGGCCGACAGGAGAAATCGTTGGTTCACATCAAAAGTGGCTGTGGGAGGCCTTTGGAAATACAAATTTTAAAACATGAAAAACTGAGCTGAATATGGTGGTGCAAAGTTGTAATCCCAGCACTCTGGGAGACTGAGGCAGGAGAATCACAATCTCAAGCCCAACCTGAGCAACTCTGCAATTTAAGTACTGTGTGTAGTTTCTCTGTTCTAATTTGCAGAGCTGCTTTTTGAAATGTTTTTTTCTTCTTTAAAGAGATTATACAAATATTACATATATTATCATCAGAGAAAAATGAAAATATGCAGAAAAGCAAAAGAAAAAAGAGTAAAACTATCCAAGTATTTACACTGGAGATAATCACTCCAGACCATGTCACAAAAAATAAGAAAGGCCCGACATGGTGGTGCACACCTATAATCCCAGCACTCAGGAGGCTGAGGCAGGAGGACTGTGTGAATTGGAGGACAGCCTGGGCTACATAGCAAGACTCTGTCTCAAAAAATCAAAAAATTGGGCTGGGGACTTAGCTCAGTGGTTAGAGTACTTGCCTAGCAAGCACAAGGCCCTGAGTTCGATCCCTGGCACACAAAAAAAAATTAATTAACTGATTGATTAATTAATAAAATAAAGTAAAAATTTAAAAAGCCCAGAGATGGAGCTCAGTATAAAGGTCCTGGGCTCAATCCTCAGTACAACCCCCGCCCCCCAAAAGTAAAAATGCTCATAAAGATTCAGAGATGTCCATCACAGAGTTGTTTACAACAACAAAATCAAAATCAGAAGCAGTTGAAATGCCCAACAAACAATAGAGAATACACAGAAAGATGACAGATTTCTTTTTTTTTTTTCAGATTTCTTTGGAAGAATAAACAATGAAGATGCAAGTGCTTCCCTATGACATGAAAAGTTCTAATGTGTGAAGGTGTCACTCATTGGTAGAGCCTCACCTAGAGTGAGCTAGTCCTGGGGTCAATCCCCAGCACACTCCCTCCCCACCAAAAAATGTTCTAAATGTAACTCAAATGAAAAAGTATCAGATAAAGTAACCAGAATGATAATTTTACTTCTTTAAAAGTTTCGTAGGTAAAAATAGTCTAGAAAAATAAGTTCTAACTGTTATCAGTGGTTATCTCCAGGGTAAATACTTGGATGGTTTTAACCCCTTTTTCTTTCTGGATATTCTCATTTTTGTCAATGACTAGACATATATAATATTTGTCTAATCACTTTAAAGAAGAAAAAGCATTTTAAAAAGCAACTCTGTAGGGGCTGGGGATTTAGCTCAGTGATTAGAGTGCTTGCCTTGCAAGCACAAGGGCCTGAGTTCGATCCCCGGCACCATATTAAAAAAAAAAAAAAAAAAAAAAAAGCAACTCTGTAAATCAGGACAGAGAAAACACAGTCTTAGCTTCCCCAGCCTCAGCTATGTGACCCTGAGCACGGCGGACCCCTCTGTGCGTCTGTGTCCCATCCTCTGGGAAAGGGTGATAACCTGGTGACTCGCCCTACCCTGCTCTTTTCCCAAGGTTCCCGGAGACAGTGGGCAAAGAAGGCCTTTGAGAGCAGAAGCTGACGGCCATGGGGTGGCTTTACTCCCCTGCTGCCACCCAAGTAGCTCCCTGGGGAGATGCTCCAAGAGGGGGCCTGTTCTGGGGCAGGCGGTGTTGGGAGAAAGAGCTCCAGGGAGTTTGGTGTGGTCTAAGACTCCTGTGTGGGAAGCGTGGTCCCCTGCAGGTCACGATGGAGGCAGGAGGTTCTTCAGGAAGTGAGGACTGGTTGGGGCCACAGATCCGTGGGGGCGCACCCCCAGAGGGTGTTAACAAAGCTCCCTGGGACCCCAGTCTCCCTGGCTCCACTCTCGCAGTGTGATCTCTCCCTCTGGCACAAGCTCTAACCGAGAAGTCATCTACCACGAGGTCCTCACCAGAGCTGAGTCGGTGCTGGAGCCACGGCCTGAAGCCTCCAGAACTAAGAGCTCCTTTCATCATAAAGCACCCAATCTCGGGAGTTTCATTATAATAATGGGATACACACAAATACAAGCTAACAGGGCCACGCCTCCAGCCCCCTGGCCCACTGGCTCCCCCTTGCTGGCTCTAGTTCTGCAGGCTGTGAAGTCAGAGGGACACACAATGGTTTGGAAGCTCTCCTTTGGTTTCCTAAGCACGGGGATCTTTTTCTCAAATGAAGCAGGTTTCCCCACATAGCCACAGCAGTTTTCTTCCTAAACGGGAGGCTTTCTATTGAAAACAAGCCAGGACTCTACTTCCCAATATTTTAAATGGGGAAAACAACAATATGTCAACTTCAAGCTCTCCACCAACTTCCTAAAATGTAACTGAAACACAGTAAAACTCTGTACATAATAGAGTATATATTATATATAATGATAGAACATATAATGCTTAAAACATCCCTTCCTGGCCTGGGGCCACAGCTCAGGGGTAGAGCAGGTGCTCAGTCTGCAGGAAGCCTGAGTCCACCCTCCCATAAAATCCCTTCCCCATCACTACACAGTTAGGAAACCCACTAACCACTCCCGCTATGTTTGATAACATGACTCCGGGGCCTCTCGGCTCCAACAACAGCCACAATACCCACCCTCAGTGGCCTCTCAGCAGCCTTCTCAAAACATCTACACATGATCCTGATGTTCTTCCAGTCGCATCTAGAATTTACTTGAGACTTTCCCTGCACCCTGTTTTGCTTCAACACGGTACTGATCTTTGGGAGCATAAATATGGTATTTGGGCTGGGTGGTCTAGCTCGGTGGTAAAGCATTTGCCTACACATGCAAGGCTCTGGGTCCTACCCTCAGCACACCACACACACACACACACACACACACACACACAGACATTTTACATATAAAACTGATTTACAAAAATGGGGGCTGTGGAAGGGCCCCCTTTGGTGCTGCAGCAGCCACAGAAAAGATGCTCACACCACAAATAACAGAAGAGGGCTACTGCAGGTAGAGTAACCCTTTTCCAAAATGCTTGGGACCAGGAGTGTTTCAGATTTTTCGATGAAGATGTCTCATTTTGTATTATTAGTCTCATTATACATTTGGAGAAATCAAGGCACTGACAGGCTTCGAGTGTGTCTAGGATGACCCAGCAACACTGGAATTTAAGACAGACAGTAAAGGTCTGGAATTCTCTCCTGCTCCGATCCATTGTCCCAAAAGGGGGAGACACCACAGAAAGGGGAAGGCAGGGGACCCTGAGCCACGCTACTGCACCTGCTCTTTGCCCCTGCCCTTGCCTTCAAAGAGATGCCAACCATGCTAGCTCCAGGGTCCCAGGCCACAGGGCTGAGGGACAGTGCGGCCCACCCTTACCCACAGTTTCCCGTCATAGTAGTAAGCTCCCAGGAGCTTCACGATGTACGGGTGGTCACAGGTGGCCAAGATCTCAATCTCCACGATGTAGTCCTCAAGCTCCTCCTCACTTTTGGTCTCAATGACTTTGGCGGCAGCCAAGGCACCCGTCTCCTTATTCTTGGCCTGCAAAGGGAGACACAAAGGTCAGTAAGGCAGCTGGCAGGAAGCTGACCCCTGGAAGGCAGCCCAGGGAGCCCTGCACAAGTGTGAAAACAGAGGCCGGATGTCCAGAGGGGACTGAGATGATGGGCCAGGACAGGCATTGTGTCTGACCAGGGCCAGCGCCACACATCGTGTCCACACAGGGGAACGAACACACACTGGAAACAATGCTCTGTGTTTAATAATAATAATAATACAAGCACCACACATCCATTCTGTGAAATATAAGAATAGGCTAGTGCTACAAACACCAACATGGAAAGACTATTGATCTGTTCAGTGAAACAGCCCTAGTCACTACACAATAAAAGTGACGCAAGAGGGCTGGGGATTTAGCTCAGTGATTAGAGTGCTTGCCTTGTAAGCACAAGGCCCTGAGTGCGATCCCCGGCACCACAAAAAAAAAAAAAAAAAAAGTGACACAAGATAGAAAACTGCAAAGCATGGTGGCACATGCCTGCAATCCCAGCTACCTGGAAGGCAGAGACAGGAGGATTGCAAATCTGAGGCCAGCCTGAGAAATTTAGCAAGGTCTTGTCTCAAAAAATCAAAATAAAAGGAGCTAGGGATCCAGCTCAGTGGCAGAATGCTTGCATAGCATGCACAAGGCCCTGAATTCTAGCCCCAGCACACTACACACACACACACAGACACACACACACACACACAAAAGCAAAAAAGAAAACTAAATAAAAAAGAACAAAACCATACTTTCATACACGTTCACATGTGTCTGTAAAGGCATGGAAAACTACACAAAGACAGTGCCTGACGGCTAGTTGGGGAAGGGCCTGGAAATGAAGGATTCCTGGGCACTTTCATCCTCTCCATATTGCTGAAAAAGTGTGAATAGAAAAGTTACATGCATTTATTTGTGTCATTTCCCACAGTAGCATGAAGGGCTGGAGGTATGGTTCAGTGGCGGAGTGCTTCCCTAGCTTGCACAAGGCCTTGGTTTGGTTCTCAGCACTACAAAGAAAATTGTAAAAGTAGAATGAAAAAAAGTTTTAAGTAAATGCCCAGCTCCAGTGGAATTTCTCCATAGATGTATGTTACCTGGTCAACAAAACTCTTTTTTTTTTTCTTTTTTTTTTCCTTGAGACAGGATTTCACTAAGTTGCTCAGGCTCCTTTCATTAAAAGGAATGAAATTCTGATACATGCTGTGACATGGATAAATCTTAAAAACAATGTACTAAGGGGCTGGGGATTTAGCTCAGTGATTAGAGTGCTTGCTTTGCAAGCACAAGGGCCTGAGTTCGATCCCCGGCACCACAAAAAAAAAAAAAAAAAAAAAACAATGTACTAAGTGAAATAAGCCAGACAAAAAAAATCAAATACCTTAGGATTCCACTCATTAGGAGACAAATTCTGAAGGACAGAAATTAGAATCGAGGCTACCAGGCATGGGGAAGGGGAAAATGAGAAGTTTCTGTTTAGTGGGTACAGAGTGTTTGTTGGGGATGATAAAACATTTGGAATATAGATGGTGTGATGGCTACCCAACTTGCAAGCAAATTTAATGCCACAGAACTATACACTCGGGAAAGGCTAAAGTGCTGAGTACGATGTTGCATTTTATCAATATTCAAAAAAGAGAGTGTGAGAGAAAAATAATGATGCAAGTGGTACAAGCAACCCACCCCATTCCACAGCGCGAGTTGGGGTCCCAGAAATGGGAGGCAATCCCACAGTCCCCTGCAGGTGTCTTGCGAGCCAGGGGGATGCTGTGTGCATGTCTCTTCCAGGCCAGGGGCTATGAAGCCTCTGGTATCCCACCCAAGAGCCCAGGCCAGGGGAGGGAATGTCACAGGAGGCCAGGTCTTGTCCTGGAATTTGCCCATTCCTAAACTTGCTCCTAAACTCAACGTGAAAGTTTGTTCAGAGCATCTTAGAAGTAACTGTGTTCTCCCCCTCACATCTGGCACACATACACAACTGATTATAAACCCATCTTTATATTTCTTGTAAAGGGGCTGAGAGGAGAGGCCAAGGCTACAGCCAGATGGCCATGGAAACCACCTTGACCACGCTGACCAGGCCAAGGCCAGCCCTTCAGCCACTAGCCTTTCACTCTTGCAAGCTGGTGAAGAAGGCTGCCTGTTCCCCCCTCTCCCCCACCCCACCCCACTTCCTGGAAAGGGAAGTTTTCCCCCACCGGTGGAGGAGGTGAGGACTATTTTCCAGGAGTGCACAAAACCGCTCTGCCTGGCACCCTGAAAGGCAGCATTGACTGCAGGGCTCAGCCTGCAGCGGGATGCCAGTGTCAACACAAGGGGAGAAGCCTACCCAGCACCCTGCTCGGGTTTTACAGACACCCTGCTACGGGCAGGAGCTGTCAGGAGAAAACATGGGCCATGACGGAACTTGACCAAAATTAAATTCCTTAAAAGACTGGTTGAGGGAATAATCTATCACTGTGAGGCCACAGGGATGTAATAATGTGGATAACTAAAACAGCTGATACTGCCAGGGTGTTCACAGCCAGCCAGCCCTCGAAGACAAATACTATGGTCCACAGTATGAGAAATACTATGGTTAACAGATGAGAAAACTGAGATTCAGAGAGTCACATGGTTTGTCCCAAGTTGCACAGCAATTAGAAGGATAAAGGTAGGAGCCCCACACAAGCCTGCTTGGAGCCAAGATCCTGAGCTCCAATCCAAAAGCCCTTTCTTGGTCAGTGTCCAGACTTCCCCACTCCATCTCCCTTTGCCAAAGGGAAAGGCCAACCACATCCAATAGCAACCGCTCACACTGAAGGACTGTGTGGCAGCCGCCGAGTGCTAAGACGGCCAGATGTTAATGCACCCTCCAGCCATTAAGGCTGGCACTACCAGCAGTGCATACTTCCCAGACTCAGGCTGGGAGAGGTATTGGGAGCCACCCAGGACTGTGAGCTATGCTGGTGTCCTAACTCCCAGTCTGGAGTTCTCTTTATTACACTGTGGTGGCAGGAAGCAGCATGCTTCCTATTCATTCATTCATTCATTCATTCATTCATGTTTACTGAGCCCAAATTAGTGTGAGACGCTTCTAATGAATAAGTCCTAGCACAGGGATGGCGAACCTTTTAGCGCTTTCAATGACAACAGCGTGTTGTGCCATGCGTGCCACGGGTTTGCCACCGCTGTCCAATGAGAACGTGCTGTGGAAATCATCACGCTCCACCCCATCCTAACATAATCTACTCCTCCTTCCTTGATTTTTCTTCGGCACAGCCAGCTTGGTCTCCTTGCCAGTCCCTAAGCCACAAAAGAGCTAATTCCATGCCACTAACTAGCAATGTGTGAGTGATCCACTCTGGCTACTGGGAACCCTGCATTCTCTCTAGCCACAGTGACTGGCTCAAGAATAGCATGTGATCAAGTTAACCAATGAATTTTATGCAACCTAAGAACAATTGCTAAGACTGTTGCAATTGCTTACGCCCTTTCCTTCTTCCTTTTCTGTGAGCCTGCAGCCTGGGGCCACCATGCCCCCAAAGGAAACCTGAAAAATGAAACTGAGTCCCAGGCTGTACAGCCAAAAGGACACTGCTTGATTCCCTCGATTTTTACAACTCTCTCTATGTCATCAGCCCCACTTTTCTTTCTTTCTTTCTTTTTTTTGGTTTTTGAGACAGGTCTCACTACATAGCCCAGGCTGGCCTGGAACTCACAGAGATCCTCCCATCTGTCTCGGCCTCCAGAGTCCTGGGATTACAGGTATGCACCGCCACACCTGGCCCCATTTTATGTGTAAGAAAACTGATGACCAGGTACACTGGCACCTGACTGTATAGTTCCAGCTACTTGGGAGGCTGAGGCAGGACTATCACTTGAGCAAAGGAGTGTGGCGCCAACCTGGGCAACACAGCAAGACCCCGTCTAAAAAAAAAAGAAAAAAGAAAAAATAAAGACAATGATGAATGCTCCAAGAGGTAAACTCATTTGCCCCAGGTCACGCAGCAGGTAAATAACAGGGCTAGACCTTCAGTTTTGGCCAGTGTGGTTTCAAAGTCCTTGAACCTCACTGCTTTGCCAGCGGTGCCTATAAATTCTGCAGACGTCCTGTCTGGGCCTCAGTTTCCCCTCTATAGAGGCTGAGGGTAGGTCAGCGATGTCCAAGCTCACTCTGTACTGTGGTGTGATCTTAGGGAGAGGACAGTCTTGGAAGGTGAAGGGTGGTCTATGCGGATGGGGTGCATGTGGGAGTGCATGGGCAAGGAGTCACACAAAGAACAAGTGGCCATCTGTGGGCTCTGACGTCCTCTCTCCCACCATCGGAGGCCAGGTCGGGGTCCCGCCACGGGTGAGGGGCTCCTTGCCTGGCCCTCTGCTGCCAACCAGCAGTGACTAACGCTTCGGCCCACACCCTGCAGAACAGACACAGTGGCCACTTGTGTTTGCTGGCCCAGACACCTCTGTGGGAACAATCCTCCCCCTGTGCCAGCCAGGGCCCAGCCTGGAGGAGGTGGGGCACCCACTCAGGGGCTCAGGCAGCCCATGCAGGGACTGAGGGCTTCCTGAGAGACAGCTGCCCTCCCCATCTCTCCTGGCTGCTAGCTGATCACCACTGTGTCCCTCTTCCTCCTAAGAAGTAGTTCATGTCTCCAAACTTGGGAGCACAGAGAACTTTAGCCACAGCTCCTAAACTCTGACTACCAATTCCCATTCTGCAGAGGGGGAACTGAGTCCACAAAAGGGAAAGCAGAGACCCAGATGTGAGCACGCCACCTGCCCTAAAAAGTCACCGAGAGCACAAGAGCAAAGGGCTAGAGGGGTCTGTCCCAGGGGAACCCTAACTTCTAGCCTGGGAGCTACTGCAGTGGTCTGCAAGTGAATCCTGGGAGGTGGGGGGCAGCATCCATTCCCATTGTGGGTGCACAACTCTAGCTTTTGGGGAACACTGGTGCTCTGCGTTTAGGATTCATGAAAGGCTGACTGCTCCTGGCTCAGGCACAGGCTCCAAACCCAGCCAATCAGAGAGTTGCACCTTGTCACAGCTGCTGGGTCGGGGGCGGGCACGGGACCCCCGGCAGGCCAACAGGGCCAGACCTGGGTGTCTCTTGGTTTGTTCTGGGGTGAACAGGGCCAGACCTGGGTGTCTCTTGGTTTGTTCTGGGGTGTTTGTAGAGTTTTTCTGAAGTTATCAGGAAAGCAGCTTTTTCTTTCTCTGGAGTGCCTTAACCCAGGAGAGCGGAAGGGTCTCATGGGCCTTCTTCCCATGATGTCTGCACAGAGCCTAGCTGCAAAGGAAACCAGGACGAGAGAAGCAGGCCCACCACAGGAGGGCAGAGTGCTGAGGGTTCTGTGGAGCACCCAGAGCCGGCTGTTTCTGAAGGCAAACTCTCAGGCTTTGCAGCTATGTGAACCAATAAACTCTCTTTGGAGTCATGTGCCACCAAGAGGACATGAGTTCCGCATTTCTGAGGGTATTCCATAGAGAACAAACATCCGTGGAAGTGTTCCACCATGAAATACATAACTAACAAGGACCATCTTCATTCTTAACCCACCATGACCAACTACTACAATGACTAAGAGGCCACAGGGCGCAGGGACCTGGGGTTATCCAGCCAGAAGAATCCTCCTCCAAAAAAGGGACAGGGGATCTTTTTACACATATTAAACCAGCAAGCACAGGCAACAATGACAGCATCAGCCCTGGCAACAATGTGGTAAACCGGACGTCCTCACTACTGACAAGAAGATAAGCTGTTTCAGTCCTTTAGAGATGAACAACTGCCAATAAATTTTAATAGTCTTGAAGCCATTTTTACACCTATTACTCCTCATTCCAGAGAACTAAAGGCCAAGAAACAGTTTTAAAAAGACCACGAAAGGGGCTGGGGATTTAGCTCAAGGGGTAGAGTGCTTGCTTAGCCAGCACAAGGCTGAGTTCGAGCCCCAGCACCACCCGGCAAAAAAAAGACCACAAAAGAAATGTATTCACATTATATTCACATTAGTCAATAATCATGGAAAAAGGTGAAAATACCCTAAATGTTTAATGGTAAGACAAAGGTTTAATTAACTCAATGGGATATTAAGCAACCCTTTAAATGATAAATAAGAAAATAACACAGTAATGTGATAAAAGTACTTAAGTCATAATAGCAAGTAATAAAGCAGGGTAATAAAATTACAGCCAAATCATACCGTTGGGAAAACAGCATGTGCCTACAGCCAGAGATGAGCTGAATGTGGCATAGGAAGGCGTGAGGCTGTTGAGGGCTATTTTCACCCGGGGACAGCTGGTCGTTACCCGCAAGGGTCCCAGCAAGGGCAGACAGGGGCTGGTGCACGGAGCCTCCAGCCCAGGACACATCCACACACCCTGACCTTGCCTCCAATGTTTCCACAGGCAGGCAGCTGTGTCCTTGCTGGAGCCCACCCAAGCCGGGCTGTCCACTACGGCAACACTAGCCACCGGCAGCTACTAAATTAACAGCAATGAAATGATCTTCTTCGGTTGCATCAGCCACGTTTCAATTGCCTAATAGCCACACTTGGCTACCGCAGTGAATAGCGCAGACACAGGATGTTTTCACCACAACCAAGGACAGCTAGCTGTACACTTGAATTCTAACTGCCAGCCCTCTCTGACAGAGAAGGCTCCTCCCAGAGGTGAGGGAACATCTCAAACTCACTCCGCTGTCCCAGACGCAGAAACATGTATTTCTTTTTCTAGAAAGAAAAAAGGGAGTGAGCACAGAGTGGGGAGTGGAACCCCATGGGTGGGCGAGGTGGAGGTTTGCTGGTGAGGTCACCTAGCAACCTGGCTAGGCCTGGGGCGTGCAGGAAGGCTCCCAGCTGACTGGCCAGACGAAAAGCAGGTCAGAGCAGAGAAGAGAGCAGTCAAGGGCTCAAGGTTTCCATTTTCCCCAAACACTTGATGCTGGACAGCTGTGCCAGGCGTGTGTCAAACAGGGTTCGGGCCACTGGAACCAAAGGAGGCCCGGCCTGGTCCCTGTCAGACACATGGAGTCTCTCCCCACGCTCCTGACCCCTGCCAAGTGCAGGAAAGGCTTTGATTCTATGGAGGAGAGGAAATCTGGCTCCAGAGGAAACCAGGGTCACGGCAGGGCTGGCTACATGCAGGGGAAGGGCCAACATAAACTCAAGGAGGGTGGTCCAAGGATGGTAGGCCCAGCGGCCGGGTGGGCACCGAGGACGGTTGGGGTCAGAGTATACTAGGGCTGGCTGACAGACACAAGTCAGCTCAGGAGTGGAGCTGCATGTGATGGCCTGGACTTCTGAGTGCTTGGGGCCTGTGGGCAGCTGGATGACAAGGGCCTGCCACAGCCTCCTGTGGTCTTCTGAGGCAGGACAACAAGCACCCTGCCTTTATCCCACACAGGCCCACAGGGCAGACAGATGAGCCACCAGCTCCTTTTGTGAAAAAGGAGCCCAAGTAGAGAACAGACTTGTCCCAGGTCACACAGCTGGGAAGCAGCTGTCAGGACTCAAACTCCAATCTGGCTCTCTACCTTCACACCCCACCACCTGCAAGGATCTCCTGCCCGGCGGCTCTGGGTGCCGGTCCTCCTTCAGCACATCTCCTTTCACTGCCTCCAGCCAGGAGCAGTCTGTAGGCAGAGCTCAGTGGTACCCTGTGCTGACTAGTTACAGCTGAGGTCCTGGCCAGCACCCGCCATGGCCAGCACCCGCCCTGCCCTTTTGTGCAGAGGCCGCCACTCCCTGGCACGGCCAGGCTCACCCAGCTCTCACCTTCCTTCAGGCTCCTTCCTCTGCCTAGATTCTGGATTTACTGTTCCACAGAATCTAATCCAACCATGGCCTGCTCCATGAAATCTGAACCCATCCCTCCCACTATGAGTTCTTTGCACCTTGTTAGAGTTTCCAGCGCAGACTGCCTGCTGCCACAGTCATGTGCGTCAGGGTCTCTCTCTGACCCAGCCGTGAGCTCTGAACAGTTTAAGCCCAGGTCTCATTCTCCTCACCCCATCCTCCACTGAGACTTGACACAGAATAGCCAAGGGATGGACGGGAAAATGTGAGGTGAGCGAAGGAGAAGATGGAGAATGGGTCAGGAGGCAGAGAAAGGAGACAGACAGGAGGGCAGGTGAACAGAGGAATGGATCGGAGGATGGGTGGACAGGAAGATGGGTGAACACAAAAGGACGGGTGGGCAAACAGACGGTTGGGTCAGTAGGTAGATAGATGATGAATGGATAGGTGGGGGAGTGTGAGAATGATGAGGACAGGTGGGCAGAAAGATGAGTGGATGGATGGGAGACAGATACATAGATGGGTGGATGGATGGGAAAATGAGTAAGTGGGTTGGTGGAGGGATAGGTAGACAGATGGGAGGCTGGGAGAGTTGGACAGATGAATGGGAGGGTAGGTAGATAAACGGATGGATGAGTGGATATGTGGGTAGAGGAATGTGAAGGGGGGTGGGTGGATGGGTGGATGGGTGGATGAATGGACAGATGGACAGACAGATGGAAAGCTCAATAGGTTGATGCATGGGTGGATAAATGGGAGAGTACATGGATGGACGGATGAATACAGACAGACAGATAGAAGAGTGAGTGAACCGGAGGATGAATGGGTAAATAAGTTACTAGATGAATATGAGAGGGACATAGAAATGCTATAGGGACTGGGGATGTAGCTCGGTGGTAGTGTGCTTGCACACTTACCAAAACCTTTACAAGCACAAGGCCCTAGCTTTGGTCCTCAGCACTGAAAAAGAAAAGAAGTGTTATGTGTGACCAGGGAGTAGACAGTTACCAGGTCTCCCTTTTCTCCCAGAAAGCACTTGACCCTTTATTGTTGTGGGTTTTTTAATACCAGCATCTTGCCTTCCTTCCATACAGTAGTCAAAAAAGCAAATTTCTACAGGAACTTGCCCCTCTCCGCCGATGGCCCCATTGTGGCAAACTTGGACAATTCCCAGAAAGTGACTTGTGTGATGGAAAGAGCACAGGACCTAGCTTCAAGTTCCAAGTCTAGTACTTACCGCTAAGTGTACCTGCAGAAGCCAGGACATCAGGCTTCAGACTCCAGATACAAATAACACATGAGAAAGTCTTCAAACCACCATGCATTAGTCAGCTGACTACTGTGTGTTACTCTTCTCTCTGGGGACTGCGTGTTCTTTTGTATTCAAAATCTTAAGACCAAGTTTATCTTTTTCACCAATATATCTATTACTTTGTCTGATCATAGTATATACACTCAGTAAGTATGTTACAATCATGGACAGTATCAGGCACAGTTACAGGCCACTATAGTCCCAGGTGCTTAGGAGGCTGAAGTGGGAAAACTGCTTGAGCCCAGGAGCTTAAGAACAGTCTGGGCAATACAGCCTGAAAAAACAAAACAAAACAAAAATCATGGACAAGTGGATGACGGGTAGGTGGAAGGGTGGATAAATGGATGAACGGATGATGGATGGATGGATGAATGGGTGTTCCGGCCTCCCTGCAAACAGAGAGAAATGAAGACCTCCCGGTAGGAGAAGAAAAGAAAAGAGTAGAAGTCCACTTGTGTTTGGATTTCTGACTCTCTAGCTGTCCTCCAGTTCTGGAAGATGGCACCTCTTTACCGTGGAGAAGCCAAGGCCTTTGACTGGGCCAGGAAGTACACAGTTAACAAGTTCTGCCAAAGAGAGAGCAACCACTTCCCGATTAATAACTGCCGAGACAAGTTTCAGCTCAAAGACAAGCGAGACAGCCAAGTTTCAGAACAAGTGACGCTTAAGGACGGCAAAGATTATGCAGCACAAAAGCAGAGAAGTGACAAGACTTCCAAATACAGGCATTTAATACTCTCCCCCTCAGGAAGGAGAAGCCAGGCAAGCCATCCTGGCACAGTCAGTAAATGCTAAGCCTCTACAGTCTTTCTGGGCCAGCAAATAAAAAACTAAAACCCAAACGGGATTGGCCCCAAAGATACCAAGTGACCTTGGCCACAAACCCGTGCAAACTATCCAGCTTGGCCAGGCTTGTGGGAGCCTCAGATCTCAGCTTTTCAAAGCGGTGAGGGATCCAACTCCAAGATGTCATGGATAAAGGAGGTGGGAAAGGTGATCGTGGGCACTGCCTCCTCGGGGGTGCTGCCTCACCCTTCCCAGAGAACTGGACCCAGTACTGAGTTATACGGAGAGGGGAGTCCAGGACCAAGAGCAGAGAAGAGGGAGCAAAGAAGGAAGCACCTTCACTGGGGCTGCTGGTGCCCCACCCCCGCACAGTGAAGGTCCCTCATGTAGTATTTCACTCAATCCTCACCAAGACCTGGGGCTGCGCCCCTCCATCCACCCTGTTTTCCAGACCGTCTCAGGCCTCTGAGAGGTTAAGGCAACTCCATTTTTTTCAGCCAACAGTACTTTCCATGCTGTTTTTATTATTCTAAAAATAATGCCTGCTCGTGAAAAAGAATCTTAAAAATAGAATGGCACAAAGAAAAAACTCAAAACCACCCAGAACCCCAGAGATAACCGCCTTTTGCATTTTGTAGCCCCTCCTCTTGTGGTATGGCTGGACCTGGACTTGTGTGGCAATCCCAGCTCTAACACTCCTAACTGTGGGGCCCCAGGAGACTTAAGCGTCCCCTTAACACTCCTGCCTGAGTGGCTCTGTGATCACCCAATGAGTCACCATGTTCCAGGTGCTTAGAACCCCATAAATGTTTGATCATTATTGTCTTTCTCTCCACAAATACAGCCTTCTAAACTCTATAAAAAAGGGATTAAGATGGGCATGGTGGTGCATGCCCATAATCCCAACAGTTGGAAGGCTGAGGCAGGAGGATCACCAGGAGTTGGAGGCCTGCCTGGGCTATATAGTGAGTTCAGAGCCAGCCTGAACTACATAGGGAAACCCTGTCTCAAAAAGAAATAAATTTTTTAAAAAAAATTTTGGGGGATGCTGGGCATCAAACTCAGGGCCTTGCACTTGCTAGACAAGCACTCTACCATTCGAGCTAAATCCCCAGCTAAAAAAAAAAATTTTTTAAGGGATTAAACAGTACACACTGGCCATTTTCACTTTCTTTTTCAGTGTACTTTTAATTGACACGTTGTGATCATACACATTTATTGTGTACAGTGTAGTATTTCCACAAAAATATATGCAATGTGTAATGGTCACATCAGGGCACTTAGGATACACATACACATCACCTCAGACATGTATCATTTCTTCTTGTCGGGAACACTAAAAATCCTACCAGCTATTGTGAAACACACAGTCAGCTGCGGTCATTCTTCCCATCAACTGCCCCCTTTACCTTTCACCACCCTCTGCCCCTCCCCCTCCCCACTCCCTTCCCAGCCTCTGGGCACCGCCAATCTGCTCGCCTCTAGGAGCTCAGTGTCTGCGGATTCCACAGATTCAGTAAGTCACAAACAGCTCTCTGAATGGCGAAACATCCTGTCACCCTCATCGGCAGCAGCTGACTGTTCCATCCACGGCAAGACCACCAAGTATCTGACCGATTCCCAATCGTCTGCTGCTCTACTCTGTTTGCATACACCAAGACCTGAGATGTGACTGACACACTGCCAGCTGGCTCTCCAAATAGCCAGGCTGACTCACACATCCACGCTGTCCTCGGCGACACTAGATGTAGTCCTCGTCGTGGCTGTGTGTCTTTGGTAGTGGCCTCCTCAGATCGCAGGTATAAAGGTGTCCCTCTGTGAGAGGACCTAATTATCCCCACTTCACAGACTAGGAAATTAAGGCTCAGAAAGGTGCCACCCCTTGCCCAAGGTCACACAGCAATGCCAGTGGCTGGACCAGAACCTGTGGCGTGAACTTCACAGAGGTACGGGCAGACAGGCTGGATGCTGGGACCGAGGTCCTAACCAGGGCCAGGAGCCTCGGGCTACTGACAGCGGCACCCTGGCCACCCCGCCTCCTCAGCCCAGAGATGGGTCTCCTGCCACTTCAGGGGGTAGGTAGCAGGTGAGAGCATCTGAGGAAGAAGCCGCCTTCAGAAAGAGCTCCCGGCTTCCCAGCGCAGCGCCAGGCCCACCGAGACACACCACAAGCAGAAGACTCTGAGGGCCACGTACAGGGTCACCGCCTCAGGGACATCTGGCCAGCTTGGACAGCAGCAACCTCTTCTAAAGGCCAAGAACTGGGCCTGGGCTCCCAGTCAAGGCGATCTGGAGCTTTCCAGGAAGGAGGGTTAGGGAAGCCGGCCCAGCCTTGGCTTCTCCCTCCTGGGCACGCCTGCAGCTCTTCCAGCACCCAGGGTGACCCCACTACACGTGAGGAACTGACAGGGGGCAGCACAGAGCTGAGACCACCACAGCAGCCCTGCCAAACCTCTGATTTAGCTCAGTGGCCACTGCAAGGCTGGGCCAGTCCAGGCCTTCACATGGGGACCGCCCTCAGCAGAAGCAAGTGGGGTGAGGCGGAGCCTGAGGGAATCCACCGGTCAGCCTCAGGAAGCCCAAGGTCAGCCAAAGGCAACCACCGGCACCAATGACAATCACAACAACAACAGTCACACTTACTTCCTCTGTGTGAGGCAGAGCCTTCAGGGCTGGCCATATAGCTCTATCGCCACAAATTCTGAGCAAAATACTTTGATTTTTTTTTTTTTTTTTTTTTTGGTGACGGGGTCTCACTACGTTGTTCAGGCTGGCCTCAAAGTCACAGTGATCCTCCTGCCTCAGCCTCCCAAGTGCTGTGATTACAGGCATGTGCCACCATGCCCAGACTGATTTCTATTTTATAGCTCATGAGGCTGAAGCTCAGAGGGGTGAGATGACTTGCACGGGGTCATACAGCAAATATGCAGTGAATCTGGGAGAAGGGCTCAGAATGCATCCCAGCACTACATTCATACCCATCAAGCCAGGCCTGCCTAGAGGGAGGAAGGAAGGTAAGTGTGACGGTCACGCATCTACCTGTCCATTCACTCACTCAGCAGATACTGAGCGTGTACCAAGAACAGACCCAATTCTGGGTGCCTGGGACACGCAAGCCTTGGGAACATTCAAAATCCTCCCCACCAGCTACCCTGAAATGTACAATTGACTGTTGTCAGCTATAGGGACCCTGCTGTGTAGTTACTCCTCCTGTCCAGCTGCACGCCTACCCATTACTCTTCCCACAGCCACCCTCCCCACATCCGGCCCTCAGGGACTTCACCTCTACTTCTGAGGACAGAAAATAAACAAGGAGCTACACAAGGGGATCCCAGTTTGGGACAAGCGCTCTGCAGGAGATCAACAGGGAGCTGTCACTGCAGTCAGAGAAGGGTAGTATCTCTGAGGAGGGGACATGTGTGTTGAGACCCAGAGGATGAGAAGGAGTCAGATGTGCAGGATGGCAGGAAGAGAGTGGAATCAGCAAGAGCAGTAAGTACAAAGGTTCTGAGGCAGAGAGGGCTGTACATCCTTCAGCTCCCTCTAGGAAGCCCCACACTCCTTGACACCTTGACAGAGGCTGGCTGGAGCTGACTCTTCAGTCACTAGCTCATGGGTCAATTCCCTTCAAGTCTTAGATCCTAATTCTGACTTTGACATAATCTGTTGGTGAGAAAAAAAAAAATCAGTAGGCTTTGGGGAAGGAAGAGGGGAAAAAAATGCAGCAAAGGGGAAGCAGAAAGAAAGGGGAACAGAAAGAGTAAAGTAGAAAGTATGCACATGTGGGGAGAGATGGAGGAGTGAGGAGGAGGAGGCCTGCGGGATGCACCTCTCCTGCTGTGCTGGAAGCCGTGGAGGCCCAGGACACCCCCCCGCGTGGGTCTGTGGTCTCAGCAGCCCCACCCACCAGGCCTAGGAACACCTAGCATCCCCCTGCGGCGCCCCCTCCACTTCCTCTGCTGGCCCTGCCCTCAAGTCACCACTTCCTCTGCACAGAGGCCACTGCTGCCCCATCCAGCTGATGCCAGCCTGGGGGGAAGGGTCACGATCCTGGGCACAGAGCCTACAAGGCAGGAGTCACTGAAGTGACCCCAGCTCCTCTCTGCCCCAGCACCCCTTCATCTTTCCTTCTGTTCTATGCAGGAGAAAAGGCACAGAGAGATGTAGTTCAAGCCCTGGCCTGGCACAGACAGGCTGTGTGATGTGAGCAGGTCACTGGACCTCTCTGGGCTCTGCTTCCTCAGGTGTGCGGCAAAGACCCCAACCCTTTCTTTTCATGGGGACAAGGGAAGAATGAATGGTGGGCAGACAAGAACCGAACACAGCCAATTCCTACCATCAGAACGTGAAGACCTGGCACATGGGAGGCGCTTGATAAACGATTCTAAGGGCCAGGGCATATATGCGCTCTCCCGCGGTCCTGGACATGTGGCCACCACAGGTCACTTCATGTCACCCTATGTAATTACACCGTGACTGTTCCATTCTGCAGGGCAAGAACCTGAGGCAGATGTAAGGCAGAGCCTTGCTTGAACTCCAAGAGTTCACTCAGGCACCCCACCATCTCCAATCCTTGGCAAAAGGGCACCCCCTTCGACCCCACCCGCTCTGCTCCCCAACCCCCCCTCCTCTTCCTCCGGCTCCTCTATCTTTCCCTCCTTGCTGGTGGCCTTGCATCAGGCACTTCCCTTTCCTGGGCTCTGACCCAGCCCCAACCACAGCTCTGCCCTCCCTCTCAGCCCACCCACTTCCGCTTCTGCCCCAAAGTGTAGCTGTGGGGACCCAGCCTCTACTCTTGGGCCACCTCACCTGAGCAGCCCTGGCCAAGTCACCGCCCCTCTGTGGCGGTGGAGTCATCCCCATTACCCATCCTCTCTAACATTACAGAAGCTGAGAGAGTCAGGCCCTGGGGGATTTAAAGCAGGCAGGTCACTCCTTAAAATAAAAACTGCAAAATTCCTGGACTTGGCACTCAAAGCCCTGTTGATTTGGCTCCTGCTACAGTGGGAATGTTTGTGTGTCCCCTAGCAAGACTGCTATGTTAAAATTCTAACCTGCGAGGTGATGCCATAGCAGATGGGCCTTTGCAAGGTGTTAGGATGCGATCAGGGCCCTTAGGAACAAAGGAGGCCTGCCTGGGGATGGAGCTCAAATTTAGCATGCTGAGATCTAGGTCCAAACCCCAGCACCACAAAACAAAATAAGTAGATAAAGAGCCCCAAGGGGGTCTGTTCATCCCTCCCACTCAAGGGACCGCTTTGAGAAAGTGGGCCAAACCCTGGGAGCCTGGTCTTGGACCCCCAGCTTCCAGAACCAACAGCAAGTCTGTCTGCTGTTTTTACGGTGCTAGCCCACAGTATTTCGACAGGCAGCCTGAATGGTCTTGGCCATTCCTCAAATGCTATTTGAGATCTGGCCCTGTCCTGCTTGCAGCCCAAACCCACTACCACTGGGCCCAAGATGGTGACAGAAGTGGAGAGAGGAGGCCAAGGTGGGGAGAGGATGGCAGCAAATAGAAGCCAGGTCTGCGTGACCCAAGACAGCAGCCACCAGCCACATACCAGCATGTGCGTCACTGCTAAGCACCTGAAATGGGCTCGTGCACACCAACCCATGAGCCATAAGTGCAGAACACGCACATTTCGGAGATTTAAGAGTGGAGAAAAAGAACATAAAAATCTCTTTAGTTCTGCAGTTATTAGATGCTGAAATGATAACCACAGAGATTCCCTTTTCCTGTTTACTCTTACATGGATGAGGCTACGAGAAAATCTGTCCACAGGACAGTGCTGGCCCTGCCCTGCTCCTCAGTTCCTCACAATGTCCCTGCGGATGTCCCAAGTAGACCAGTATCTGGGCTTTTATGTGAAACCTTCTGATTTCAAATGCTCCAAGTTTTCTGAGCAGTGGTGAGGGTCACCTGCTACCACGCTGTGAGGTCTACACATCATCCTCACGAAGCTCCGGCAGATGGCATTAGAATCAGTTCCATTGCACGCGTGGGGAAACCGAGGCTCGGGAATAAACCACACACTTTACGTCACATGGTCAGCAGCTAAATGGGACAGCTCAACTTTGAACCCTGGTCTGATTTCAAGGCCAAGTTTTTTTATCAGAAACCCTGAGACTTGACCCAAAAATGTGGACAAACAGAGGTGGCCCTCCATTTTGGTGGGTTTTTTTTTAAGTCACATCCATTTTGAACATGTACGGACTTTTTTTCCTTGACATTATTCCCTAAACAATATAGTACAACAACTATTTATGTATCATTTACACTGTACTGGGTATGAGTAATCTAGAGAAGGTTTAAGTACACGGGAGAATATTCAGAGGTTATATGCAAATGCAAAGCCATTCTATATAAGGGACACGAGCACCCCCAGATTTGGGTCTCCATGCGGGTCCTAGCACCAACTATGGGACAACTTAGTTTACTGAACTGGATCAAGGCAGTCCTCAAATGAGCGATTTTGCTACCTCTTTCCACCCCCAAGATGTGGCAATGCCTGGGGACATCTGTAGTGGCCACACTTGGTGGGTAGTGGACAGAAGCTGGGGTGCTGCTGACTGTCCTGTAAGGCACAAGGACCACTCCCACAAGCAACACTGATCCTGCCCCAGAGCTCAGCGCACCAAGGCGGGTGGGCCCTGGCCGCAGGGCTGAGCTGCAGACACTGGAGTCTTCTGTTTCCTCCCCAGTTAAGTAGTGTCCCTGGCTAGGACCTTCTCCTCCGTCACGAGCAGCAGCAATAATAAAGTTTGTTTCCTGAGTGCGTCCTGGGTGTGCTCCAGGTGCCAAGCTGCTCTCCTCCTCAGGTCCTCTCAGCTCTGCATCACCTCCAAGTCACAGACATGTGCTAAAACTCAGAGGACACTGGCATGAGGACCTAATGGGGACAAGACGGGTCCCAGATCCTGCTGAGTCCAGATCTCTCCCCTTGACAACCACCTTGTTCTACTGCCCCCAGCAGAGGGACCCCAGAGTGGTTCTAGGGCATGTGAGGGGAGAGCCCTGGGGGTTCCCCTTCAGTCTAGGTAAGCTGAAGAGATAGGGTCAGAGGTGGGAGCTAGGGCTTGGGCTGCTTGACTCCCACATCCTGGCCTCTACTTTGGAGCCAGCCAGAGAAAGTCAGTGTGGCATGACCTAGGCCAGGCTACCAGCACTGTAGGCCAAGGACAGCCCCCCCCATGGAAGCTCAGGCCACCTTGGTTTTATGACCATGCCAGGAACCCACTCACAATAGCATGAACTTGGGTTTAAAAATACCAGACTGAGCGGAAATAAGGTTACTGCCTGGGGGCAGATCTCTTTCCGGAGGAAGAGGGAAGGGGGGAGGGGAGAGGGGCAGAAGGGGGAGGAGGTGGAGAGGAGGGTGCAGCCCCAGAGGAAGTGGAAACCCAGGCTCTCCATCCAGAAGTGACAGAGGAGGGGCCAAGCCCGGGTGGTGGGAAGCCCTGAGGATGCTCGCAACTCACTTAACCTCAGCTTTGTGCAAACCAGGGAGGAAGGGCAGGATGTCACAGCACTCCCAAAGCCAGTGCACACATGAGAACACCCAGGCCCCCACCCCTGGAGGCCCATGAGGATGCAGAGACTGGTCCTTGGCAAAAGCAACAGGCAAAGGGGACTGTTATGACTCTCATTTTATTTTTAAAAAATCAGGGTTGGGGATTTAGCTCAGTGGTGCAGCATTTGCCTAGCAAGCTCAAGGCCCTGAGTTTGATCCCCAGCAGGGCCCAGCCCAGGGGAAAAAAAAAAGTCACCCTCAGACCTGCATACCCTTTGACCTAGTAATTCCCCTCTGGGAGTTTAGCCTAAGTACAAGAAGAACTTCAAAGCGGTTCATCAATGTACAGTCAGCCCTACTATAACACTTAATTTGAAAACATCAATTTGCCAGGTCTGGCAGTGTTTGCCTGCGACGCCAGCCACTCAGGAGGCTGAGGCAGAAGGACTGAGTTCAAGGCTAGCCTGGGCAATTTAGCAAGACTGTGTCTCAAAAAATAAAAAGGGCTGGGGTGTAACAGTGGTACAGTGCTTGTCTAGCACTTGAAAAGCCCTGAGTTCAATCTCTGGTACCGCAAACAAAACACAATCAATAAAACAATTTTGTTACAACACAACACATTAAGGAAAGATTTGATCCTGAGGTGACTTTGCTTACAGCATAACTTTTTGTCTGCAAAAAGAGTCAGATGAACCCAAAAAACTTCAGTCAACTGATGGGAGCAAATCTGAGCCAAAGCTGAAGGAAGACACAAAATACACGGCCAACATTTCCAATATGTATCAACTGCCTCTGAGGCACCCCATCCAAATTGGGTAGCCACTTACCACTGACCTCACAGCATCTTCCCGCTATGCTTCCCAAGCTATAGTCCTTCCTGTATCCATGTCTACTACAGTTGCATGTGGCAGGTGAGGTACCCTATTTACTGTAGTATTTACGTATTGCTTATCCACATCATTTGCACAAAATTGTGCTATTGGCTTTTCAGGTTCCAATCTTTTCTTTTTTGGTTGAGGCGGGAGGATGGAGAACTAGGGTTTGAACCCAGGGACTTCCCACTGAGCTATACCCCAGCCCATTTTTAAAATTTTTATTTTGAGACAGTGTCTTGCTAAGTCATTAAATTGCCCAGGCTGGCCTTGAGCTTCCAATTGCCTTGCCTCAGCCTCCCAGAGAGATGGGATGACAAGCATGTACCACCATCCCCAGCTTTTTTTTATCTTTCTTTTTTTTAATGTGCCACTGGTGTGCCCTTAACTCCATTTTTCCCAAAAGGCTTCTGGTTTTCATTGGATGAATTTGCATAGTTCTGTGCTTTTTAAGAAGGAACATGTGTCTTATAGATTATATACAGTGTCTAGGACAATGCCTGGCTCAGGACAGGCATTTAATCAATTTTAACTCATTAATAGCTTAAAAAAAAAATCAGGTATGGTGACATTCATCTGAGCTTAGGAGTTTGAACTGCACCCCCCCGCCCCGGCCCACCAAAAAAAAGGAGTGCGGGTGATGCTCAGGGGTAGAGCATTTGCCTGGGATGCAAGAGGCCCTGGATTCAAGCCCCAGCACCAGGGGAAAAACAAGTCAACAGAAATTAGTGGAACTTGGGAGGACTTTTTTCTTTTCAGCTTCTACTATTTTCCTGTATCGCCCCAATTTTGCAGAATAACCTTTTAAAAGTTCAAAGACAATAAAGATCAAAGACAGGAATTTTCAGCAGGCAGAAAGACCATCTCAGCCTACCAACCCGACCTGCCTCACTACTGCAGACTCCCTGGCCATGCTCGGCGCGTGAGCACCTGATGCTGTCACTGCTTATGACACACACAGTGCTGAAGACAGCAGTTCCCACTCCACACAGGAGACACCTCCTCTCCTTTCCCCCTCCTCAGCATGAAGATGGATGTTTTTTGATAAGAACTTTGAAACCATGTCACTCATGAGTTTTACTCTGCATTCTAGTAATGAACAAGAAATGATTTTCTTTTGAAACCAACTTGCTATCATATAGGGCCCTTACCTTTGTACTAAATCAATTCTACCCTCTTTTTCTCCTGAGGCAGATGGATCAGGGAGAAGGGGAATAAAAGGCTCCGCATCTTGGAGATCCTCTACAAGTCTCATCAGGAAATCTGGAATCAGTCCTCTCCTGATGGTGGTGGCAAACTTGGTCCTCCAACGCTTCACAGGCTTAGGAGGCCCCCAGAAGGCCTCCAGCAACCTCCGCTGTCAGGTGGACCACCTGGTATTTCACGGCAGGGAGTGGAGATGGTGCCAGCCAGCCAGTCTCTCTCCAGTTCACGGCCAACCACATACAAATGGCTTCGCTGGTCCCATCCATAAAACCAAGATGGTATTTCTGACTGGCGCTGCCTTGGCAACCAGGGCAGATAACACAGTGGGCAGAAGTCATGGTCTTTGATAAAAGGATCCCAAGTAACCTACTTCAACTTCACCTATCAGGGTCTCTGAAGGGGACACAGACCAGGTTACAGGGATCTTTGGCCCATGATAGGCCTTCCTAGGTTGCCAAGTAAGGAAAAAGTATCACACTGACCCCCAGAGCCTTGGGTGCTAGACTCCCCCCAGCCCAGGCCTCAGTATTCCCACACGGAACACAAGCTTGGTTAGATTAGAGACTCACATGCTGAGGCCAAGTAGGTAATACAGTCGTGTGTCACTTAACAGTGGGACACACTCTGAGAAATGTATCATTAGGTAATTTTGTCACCATGCAAATACCATAGTGTATTTACACAAAACTAGAAAATCTACTACACACCTAGGCTACCACACATACATATTTATAAACCCCATATATACACAGCATAGCCGATCACTCCCAGGGCCGTGCAGGACAAAACAGCATTCAATTAAATCAAACACAGGAGAAAATGACCGTATCAGTATAACACAGGGCTGGAGATTTTGCTCAGTGGTAGAGCGCTTGCCTAGCAAGCACAAGGCCCTGAGTTTGATCTCCAGCACTCCCCAAAAAAATAAATAAAAAAGAAAGATAACATGAGTTGGATGAGACCACTGCCAACATGACAAAGTTGACTGTTCCATAATAAATTTTTTTAATAAGTAGAAGCACATGCTAAAATAACAAGAAAAGCTATCATACAGTCTAAACATAAACCACTGTCAAATAACACCGTCATTTGTTATCATTGAGTATTATGAACTGCCATTATACACCTTTACATGTGCTATGCTTTTTTTGTTTGGTTTTGTTCTGGTTTTTGTGGTCCTGGGAAGGCCCCCAAGGTACTCTACCACTAAGCTCCATTCTCAGCTCTTCTTATTTTGAGACAGGGTCTCGCTTCAATTGCCCAGGCTGAGCTTGAACCTGCAGTTCTCCTGCCTCAGCTTCCCTCAGATGTGCTCCACCACTGTGCCTATCTCAAGGGGCCACCTGTGTGTGGTACCTGTTGTTAGGTGACTCGTGCCTGTATTTACAATGTCCAGGTGCACCAGCCACCTCTTGGCCTAGCTTCCCCTCCTCTTCAATACAAGAAAATCACGGGTTCCCAGTGAAGGAGGGGCCTGTGGTGCAGCCAGCTTGCAGCTTCGGGGACTGCAGTCCCTTTCTGCTCTGGAGAACCAGGAGGAGCCAAAATAACTTGTGGATCAGATGAATTCTTTTGTAGGGAAAGCCAGAGTAGTAAGGGAGTTTTACTATGTTACAGTGGGTGGAAATGACACCAAAAATGACAAGAGGGATTCTTACTGGTTAAAAAGTTTAAACAAAAATGAGCTCTATGACGCCAGGGCACCTGGTACAGGGGAGCAGACAGGGGAGGCAACTTAAGCCTCCAGCAGGGAAAACCCATCATTAAGCCCTGACAGCATGCACTGTGGCAAGACCTACCAGGCCCTCTGGAGAACCCGGATTAGGTAGTGAGCTGACCAGGCGCCCATGGCAACCAGGGACACTGGCAGGGTGTGAGGCTGAGGACCATTTCCTGGTGCCACTGGAGGGATGCAGCTGAGAAGCAAGGATATCCCTGCCTGATGGTCCTCAAAGGTGTACACAGCCCTCAGGCAGAGAGGAGCAGCAAACCAAGGCAGTCTAAAAGCTGCTCTGTCGCACTGGAGCTGGACTCTGACCACCAGACTTTTGCTCCGCGGGGGTTCCCAGCCCTGTAACAGGAAGGGGCAGCTCAGAAGGGATGCAAAGTAACAACAGACACACACAGGCCTGGCCGGCCTCCAAACTGACAGCACTCTAGGCCTTGGGAGCAGAGCTTCTCACTGATCCACACAGGGATCACCTGGGACCCTGTTAAAATGCAGACACTGTTAATTCAGCAGGTCTGGGGTGGGCATTAACAAGCTCACAGATGGTGCTAATCCATGTAATCCTGGGACCACCCTGGCAAAGAGGCGCTAGATCAACTTCAAGTCACAGAGAACAAGTCCTGTCAGAGACAGAAACAGTGAGGGAGGAAAATCTGGAAAAGCCCTCTCTGTCGCCCAGCCTCGGGAGGTGTCAAGAATGTCCTGCAACTTATACAAGCCCCCAAGGAGAGAGACGGCTGGCGCCCTCCCCTGGGAATCGCCCCTGTGAGAGTGCTCCCAGGCGATGCCAGGTTGTCCTGGCTCCCCACAGGAACCCCAGCTACTTCTCGGGAGGCTGAAGCAGGGGAATGGCTTGAGCCCACCAGTTAGAAAGCAACTGGACAACACAGCAAGACTCGACTCAAGGAAGAAAAACAAAAGTTTCCTGGAGGAAAGGAGATTGGGAATTAGGGAAAGGGTGGGGTCAAACTGTAGGTGTTTAGGTGCCCAAAACTACTCTAGCACTCAGAACTGGCTAACTAAAGCAGAAACCAAACCATATCCTGCAGCAAACGCTTCTAGATTTAATCAGCTCTGCTCCACCCACCCCTCCACAAAAGCACTCTGCCCTGTCTTCCTCCAGGGGAGAGGTGACTGCAGACTGGGCGCCTCCCCTGCTGTGACTCAAGGGTACAGAATCAAATCAGTTCCCCGCAGCTCAGCATTCACAGGACCCTGGCCTCGCCCGTACCCTGCCCCGGCCTTTCCGAGCATCACCTCTAGCTCTAGGGCCTCACTCTGACGTCCCCCCTTCCCTACCTTTGCCTCCTCTTCAGGTGTGTCCCCCACTCCCAACCCTCCTAGGCGCAATCGACTTTGTCCCCAGCGCCTCAGAATTCCCAGTCTCTGTGTCGCCTCGTATCACAGCGTTATGGAAAGTGCTGCGGGTGGCCGGCCTTCTGGGGCACAGAAATCCTGTAAGTGTCCCTTTGTCCCCCCCCCCCCGAGGCGCCGAGCACAGTGCCGGATGCACAGGAAGTGTGCTGTAGCAGGGGCCTCAGCAGAGCCCAGAGGGGCGCTCAGTACGTTAAGGATTCGACACGGCAGAGTGAGATTCCCCCGCAAAAAGCAGGGGTCACCGGGCCCGGGGCGGGAACCCGAGCCGCGGCCAGCACCCCATCCTTCCGGAGCCGCTCCCCGGCCAGGGCCGTCCGCCTCGCGCCCTCACCTTGTAAACCTTGCCGAAGGCGCCGTCACCCAGCTCGCCCACGATCTCCCACACTTCGTTGGGGTCCAGGTCCCGGCGGACATGCTCATACTCGCGGGACTTTCTCTTCTCGAAGGTGGACAGGCGCAGGATGCGGCGGAAATTGGCGAAAGCCATGGCTGGGGGCGCGCGAGGCGGCGCCGGCTCGGTCGGCGCGAGGAGGAGGGTCGGAGGGCGCCGCGGCGGTCGGGGCTGCTCCCCAGACCCGCCCTTCCCCGCAGCCCGACCCGGCTCAAGTGCGCTCCGGACAGCGCCGCGGCCGGTGCACCCGGAACCGAGCAGGCGTCCGCTCCCCGCCCCGCGCGGTGCTGTCCCCTGGCCACCTCCGCAGCGCCGGCCCCACCGCGCCGCGCCCCTTCGCGCAGCCCAGCGCGCGAGCCCGGGACCGGCCCCGCGCCCGCCCACCCGCGCGGCTCCACCTGCAGCTCCCCGGCAGCGCCCCGGGACCCCTAATTGGCTGCGGGCGCTCCCCGGCTCCGCCCGTCGCCGCAGGGCACTCTGGAAACTGTAGTCCCCGCGCACCTCGCGCCGCGAGCCGCCCTCTAGGCTCGGGAGCGAGTGCTCGGGGGTCCTCTCGGTGGGACCGGCCCGGGGGCGCGGGGGTCGGCTGCGCCGCGTGGCTCCCAAAACTGTTACGGGAGCTCGAGGGACAGCGAGTCGGCATTTTGCCAGCGCCCCCTGATCACTGTAGTGCCAAGAAGACCAACCCACAGTAGCGCAGGGAGTCCGCCCCACAGCTACCCTGCCAGCCGGTCCCGCTCGCCCCCATTTTTCAGATAGAGAAGCCGAGCAGGCGAGGGCACTCGCGCCGCCGTGCACATCGTGGACGCCAGTCCGCTGCGGGCTCCTCGGCGCGGTGCTGCCTCCTAGTGAGCAAAGTGCGGCGCCCCGGGGCCGGGTTGCCGGCTGGTCTCTTTCTTCCCGGGCTCCCAGCAAGTCGGCGAGCCACACCTGCCAGGCAGGATTCCTAGGCTGGGAAGAAGCGCTCCTTTGGGACTTATTTTCTCAGGCTTCGAGATGGGTTAGCAGAAATATTTCAAATTAAGTAAAAAACTTTCTAGTTTATGTCCCAATTTAAATTTTTAAAATGAGCGCATTAGAGATAAAAGACTTCTCTGAAAATCTTCATCCTCTATCCAGGCGGTTTGACTCCCTTCTCTGTTACTGTTACCTGTTTGTACTGTAGACGGATTATATGCTTTCACCTGAATCTACTAGGGAGCTTCCGAGGGGAAAGTGCTGCGGGGGGTTGCACCCTGCAAGGCTAGTTATGGAAACTGAGTATCACACCCCAGTGCCTGCACCTCCGGAAAACGTCATCACGAAGGTGTTTTCTCCCCTTTCTCAATACTTTGCTCGAAAATATCCCCTACACAGTGTCCGAGCACTAAGTGTAGTTTTAATTCAGAGAGCCAGTTAAACTGCCTGCGAAGCCGCGGCTGGTCTGCGCAAAGAGTGCCTTGGCTAAAGGTTGCCAAGCGTTTGAAATGGTCTCACCCCTGAATGCGTGCTTGGGATTTTTAAAGGTCTTTATCACTAATAGAAGGAAATGCTTCGCCAGACTGCTGTCATTGAGTCAGCCTGTGAGCAAGCTAAAAGGTGAGTCCTTCTCTTGCTTCAGACCACAGGAGCCACGTGGAGGAGCTAGGGGAGGCTGAGGGTCGGAGGACTCTGACGGACAAAAATAAAATGAGTGATGTAAACGGAAAGGTCCATCAACCACTATGCTAAGTGAAAGAATCCAGACCCGAAAGACCACATGATCTGTGATTTAATTTATAAAGAAATGTGTAGGAAAGGCAACTGCACTCAGACAGCGAGGAGGTGAAAGGCTTCCTGGGGCTGGTGGAAATGGGCACTGATGGAAAAGTTCTGTTGCTGCTATAGTGAAGATTTCACAGCTCAGGAAATCCACCCTAAATCATTGAATTGCAACTTACATTTTTGTAAATGAATGAATTTTATCATAGGTAAACTATACCTCAGAAACAAAAAAAGTTGTAAACTATGGCTGAGGGTGTGGCTCGGTGGTAGCATGCTTGCCTAATGTATAAGGCCTGGGCTCATCCCTGGTACCACAAAAATAAATAATAAAATTAAATCCATTATTGCAGGGCATGGGAGGCTGAAACAGGAGGATACCAACTTTGAGGCCAGCCTGAGCAACTTAACAAGACCACGAGTCAAAATAAAAAGGGCTGGGGGTGTAGCTCAGTGTGAAGGCTCTGGGTTCCACCCCAGTGCCACAACAAAACCAAACATGGTAAGAAAAAAACCAAAATGGTAAGGAAAAAAGAGCTGTCCAACAGAAACAAAGCTAGTTCTCTGAAACAACTAATAACTCATCTTAAATAAATTAGTATGCTTTGCCCTAAAGGTCCTCACCACAAACCTAGTGATGAGTATAGGAAATAACTCCACATTTTTTGTTCTTTTTTTTTTTCTATTTTCTGGAACAATCTAAGATAGAAATGATCCTTTCCTAGTAAGATTGATAAATATTTTAGTCGACATGTGTCTAATTACTAATACATTTGAGCATGTCTTCAGAGTTTTGTTAGACATTCGGATTTCAGCTTCTTTGCCCATTTTTCTATTAGATTCCCTGTATGTGTGTTTTGTTTTTTGAGATGGTCTCACAGTGTGGTCCAGGCTGGCCTCACACTTGTGAGCCTCCTGCTTCGGCCTCTTACTGCTGGGATTACATCCATGGGCCACCATGGCTGGCTTCCTGGCTTCCTTTTTTGTTCCAGGAATTTTTAAAATAGTATCTTGCTGGGCTTAAACATTGCAAATGTCTTCTCCCAACCTATCGTCCATCTGTGAACTTCACCAATGGTGTCTTCTGCGCGAATATGAGTAGTATTGATGTAATTGAATCTATTTTTTCTCATATAGCTATCTTCCTGGTGCTGGGCATTGAATCCCTCATGCATGCTAAGCACGTGCTCTCCTATTAAGTTATGTCCCAGCCAGTCTTATCTTTTTTTTTTTTTTTGGTGCCAGGGATCGAACTCAGGGCCTTCTGCAAGCACTCTAACCACTGAGCTAAGTCCCCAGCCCCCAGTCTTCCCTTTTTAATTTTTAAAAATCAACTTCATTGAGGTTTAATTTACACTCAGTGAAAGTGCACCCATTTAAAGCACAGTGTCAGTGAGCCTTGACAAGGCTGTACTGTCACCACGTCAAGGCAGAGCTTTTTCCTCCTTCTCACAGTGTCTTCATGCCTCTTTATGGGTCACTGCCATCCTTGTTCTTTACTGTATGTCGGAAATGTCCTTTCTACTTTATGGATATTGGAATCGTCTTTACTACTTTATCATATAAATGGAATCATACTGCATGTGCTCTTTCGTGTCTGGCTTCTCGTTTGTTTGTTTGTTTTTCAAGTCCTGGGAATCAAAACCAGGGCCTGCCTTTAAGCACTTGACTACTGAGCTACATCCCCAACCCATGTCTGCCTTCTTTTATTTGTCCTGTTTTCGAGATTCATCACGTTGTCGAATTATTCGTGGTTCATTCTTTTTCATTGCTAGGCAGTATTCCATTATACAGATAAAGCATAAGTTGTTAGTCTGTTCAGGCTACTGATGGACATTTGAGTTGTTTCAGTCTTTGCTTATTATGGATAAAGTTTCTGTGGACTTTTGCATATGAGCCTGCATGGATATGATGGGATTCAGGACATGCTAACCCGAAAAACAACACTTTGGCATTCAGGAAGACAGCTCGGGGGAAATCACTCTGGCCTTCCCCTCTACCCCGCAGCGTTTCATAAGATCCTCATTGGACAGGTGCCTTCCCTGTGCCTGGGGGTCGGAGCTGGAAACAAAGAGATGCCCAGAAGGTGCAGGCCCTGTAAGCTGCTGCACTTAGCGCGCTCCAGTCGCGCCTTGCTGTCCTCCAGTCGTGTTTCTATACAACTGTCCGCTCTTCCCCAAGCATAAGAACTGGACATTGTACCTGTTTCTCTGGGTCTTCATTACTTTGTGAAGAGTCCCATGTCACGTAAAAACCAGTCTGTATGTTTTTCCTCTTGTTACTGTCTTTTGTTATCAGTACCTCACCGTGAACTCTTTTCTTTTCCTTCTGGGTGCCCCTCAGGAGCTCGCTTGCTGGGTCCCATCTGCGAGATGTATGTTGTACGGTTACCTTTCTAAGAAGCCATCCAACTGTTTCACAAAATGGTTGTGTTATTTTGCGTCCCCACAAGTGATACCTGGGTTGCCTGGCAGCTCCAACCACATCGATACCATTAGTCTTTATAATTTTAGCCGTTCTAGTGAGTGTGTAACTCTAAGGAAAAACTCATTTCCCTTCCGTGTTCTTCCAACATTCACTACTTCACTTCTGGCCACCAAACATGTGGGAGTTCTCCCCACACAATCATCCAGTTCTTTGCAGACACAAACTGGGAGTCTCACAATTCAGTTCAGCTCTGACACTTTTGGCCTGTAGTTAGATCCCCAGTCCAAGATGTACTTTAAAATGATGGCAGTGTACAGGAATCTGTTAAAAATGAAGTAGGGCTGAGATGTAACTCAGTGGTAGAATGCTTGCTTTGCATGTGTGAGGCCCTTGGCTCAATCCCCAGCACCCAGGAAAAAAGGAAAGTATATCTTTTTACTACTTTAAAAGTAAGAACAAGGGCTTGAGGATTTAGCTCAGTGACAGAGCGCTTGCCTAGCAAGCGCAAAGCCCAGAGTTCGATCCCCAGCAGCCTCCTCTGAGAAAACACAAAAAGCAGGAACCTAAGTATTTCATAATCTATGCCTGTAATTCCGATATCTGAAGTTGATAATCCAGTTACCATTGTCTGTTGTTTCCACTGCTTTGAGCTCATGGTATATTTTTTCTTTGTGTGTTTCACATTCTTGAAAAGTTATTTCTGGGATTCATTGAGCCCGAATAAAGGTGTGATCCTTCAGAAATGAAATGTGTTTGCTTTGCTGGGTGCCTAGGGGATGCTATCAGTTCAGATCTATGTGAATTCATATACAGGGCTTGAAGTTCTTGGCCCATCCAGATGATGTGTTGGGGTTGCAGACATGAAGGGGCCTACCATTTACTTATAATGTCTCAGGGATTATTCTTCCTCTTGCCATTCTGCTCACTTCTATAGCAGCTTGCCTCACCATTTCCTGGGGGCAGGAACAGAGGAGCATACTTTTGGTTTCCCCATTATGGAGGGTATCATAGTTACTTTTCTCTCATTGCTGAGACAAAATTCTTGACACCCAAAGTTAAGGGGGAAAGGTTTATTTAGCTCACAGTTTGTAGAGATTTTAGTCCACAGTTGGCTGGATTCAAGGCAGGGCAGCATGGCAGACAGGTAGAAGGCAGTTAAAGTAAGCAAGAAGGGGGCAAGCAAGGGGCCTAAACAGCTTCTTCCTGTGCCTTATAGCTTATCCAGGCTGCTAGGATTAGGGCGGTGCTAAACCAATCAGTGGATTGATTTAGTAATCACACGCCCTTAATCACAGCATCACACACTCTAGATCCAGCCACCTCTTACCCATGACGCTTTGGGAGGACATCTAGACACAAACCATTACAGAGGGTGTAACACTTCAAGGTCCCAGGTCTTTCAATAGTGAATGTTTTGTTACTCCCACTCCCACTTTGGAAGGATCATGGCTTTCTTTTATTCACCCACCATCCCCACCACCACTTTAATGAAAACCAGCTACCCTCTAGGGTTCTACCTCATTCTTTCTTCAGAGCTCCCAATGATTTTATCCCTAGAATCATTAGTTCTTAGTGAGCAAGTTTATCCTCACGGCCTAGGCCGTTGTATTACTAAAATCAGAACTGCTTTGAATTATATAACAAAGATTGTTCCTTGATCATTAGGAAAAACCTCCATAAAACCATATTGTTATCAGTAGGAGGGTTTCAGGGGAGTTATTTGTAGCTTCTTGGTATCCTGAACAAAGAACTGAGCAAGACATTCAGAAGGAGCAACAAGAGTAAGCTGCATTAAAAGTAAGAGAAGTGAAAGTACACTCCACAGAGAGAAGAGCTCGCACCATCAGGGGCAGGAACTGGGTCTCCTGAAGTCCTGGAATCATGGAAGGATGTGCAGCTGGGGACTGACAGGAGTCATGGCCCAGAGGGGCATCTGACTCAGCTCACCCATAGGGAGGGGCAGTTTTTAACCATAAAAGGTTTTCAGAGGAAGTGTCCTGGTGTCCAGAGCCAGGGTCGGGGGCTGGGGTGTAAAATCACAATGCACATGAGACTGCATTTAGGCCGGGGTCCTGTGCTTTCACTTTCACAACCCTGGGGGCCTCGAGGGGCAGGATGGTCTTTATTTGTTGGCTTCCCAGCGCACTGACATAGCTGTCCTCGCTGTCAGGTGTCTCGATTCTAGCTCCACTGCTTTCTGGGGTTTACTTGTCCTTGCTCTACCTTCTGCCTCAATATGAACCAAGTAGCTTTTCTTAGCACTTCATCAGCTGACTTTTTGGTTACAGGTTATGGTTATTGGTTGACAACAGTTTTTAACTCCTTCATAAGTCAGTTAAACCAGAAGAATTTTTCTGTGTATCTAGATGTGTCATCCAATATGGCAGCCTCTAGCCCTAAGTGACTGCTAAGCACTTGTATAATCACTACAAACTGAGATGTGATAGAAGTGTAAAATACACTGATTTTAATTTTTTAAAGATACTGATTATAAACTGAAATAATATTTTGGATACACTGGGTTAAGCAAAAAGTTATTAAAACTATTTTCACTTGATTCTTTTTACTTTCTTAAAATGTGGCTACTAGATTTTTTATCATTCTAGGGATCAAACCAAGGGCCTGAACAGGCTAGGTAAGTACTCTACCACTGAACTATACCCCCGGTCCTACTAGATAATTTTAATTATTATATGTGATTAGTTTTTTTTTTCCTTTTTTTTTTGTGGTGTTGGGGATCGAACTCAGGGCCTTGGGCTCGCTAGGCAAGCACTCTGACCACTGAGTTAAATCCCCAGCCCCTTATATGTGATTAATATTTGTGACTCACATTATGTATTTATTGGACAGGAGTAATTTAGATTTTCAAATTATTGTTATGGAGTTTTATATAATACTTTATTTTTTAATAGTTATGTTTGCAGTATATAATGTTTACATTCCTTATGTGGAGTTGGGACGTGTACATAATAATCCTTAATTCTTTTTGCATCCTTTTTCCCTCCCCTCCCCCATTTCTTGATCTCCTTCTCATTAGGGAAAGATCTATTTCCCTACTTCCTATTATCTTTCATTTTGCTCTTTATTTATAATTTGGATTTCTTGTATAGGAGTAACCATGTGATTTTGTTGTTGTTGTTGTTAGATAGGGTCTTGCTTTGTAGTGCAGGTTGGCCTCGAACTCTTGGTGATCCTCCTGCCTCAGCCTCCCGAGTGCTGGGATTACAGGTGTGGGCCATCACACTGTGCTGTCTGGTATCATTTTAAATAATTTGGCTGTGTAGCTTTTGGTTTCCTCCCCTTTGATGCCTCATGGATCAGCTTTCGGAAAGTGGGAGTTTTTGGAAGCATTTTATTGCCTTATCTTCTCATGTTTCTATTTTTGTTTGTTTTTTGTTGAGGCTTCTGGGCTGATTTTAGTCTCAAATTTTGTTGTAAGTATGGAGACCTCTTTATTTAATGTCTACTTTTCAGAGGTGTATTCGGGGCCTGACTATTGGTCTTTGTGTCTGTCCCAGGATCCACCCACCTTCCTTTGCTTGGGACGGGAGGTTGCAGCATGATCAGCCCAGTAGCCAGTTCTCCAGGAATGGGCCTTGGTATTGTTAATGACCCAAGGCAATCCAGAGATTTCCTGCATTCCAAGGAAACCAATTAATAGTAACAACTATGTCATGTTGGCTATAGGAGAAGAAGCACTTTTCCTTTATTATTGACAGTTTCCTCTGACTTTTTTGCCTCTACTCCTGCTGGATCTTCTCAGATACTTTGTCCAACATTCTAGTTCCCAGGCAGAATTCTCTATTCTGTTGCAGGTTGCCAGGGCGCCTGGCTGAAAGCATACCAAGATGAGAGTGAAGGAAGGGTCATTTCTGTGGTACCTCTATCTGGACAAAATATACTGCTTGTTATCCTTGAGAAATGTGAAGGTCTTATTCGAATATTTCTGCCTTCTTGATGTGCACCGCAAGCACGCCTTGAATGGTCAGTACTTCCCCATGTTTCCTTGGTGTTGGTATCTGGTTGGTGAGCGTGCTCAGGAAAACCTGCAGAACAGACGCTGCTTAGCTAATAAATATTTATGTATTTATTTGTGGTATTGAACTCAGGGCCTCAGACGTGCTAAGCCAGTGCTCTACTACCCCTCTACACCCCAACCCTTTTTTTGAGACAGTCTACCTAGTCCAAGTTGGCCTTGAACTCATGGTGATCCTCCTGCCTCAGCCACCCAAGTGCTAGGATTACAGTGATATGCCACCATGCCTAGCTCACCCCCAGCTACTTTTAATTTTTTTTTTTTTTTTGGAAACCAGGCATGATGTCACATGCCTGGAATCTCAGCACTCTGGGAGGCTGAGGCAGGAAGATCATAAATTTGAGTCCCGCCTGGGCAACTTAATGAGAGCCTGTCTCAAAATTAAAACAAAAACAAAAAACTAAGAAAAGGCTGAGACTATACCTCAGTGTGAAGGCCCGAGTGTTCAATCCCCACTATCACTAACAGCCCCCCAACCCCAGTATTTTTTTTTTTCGGGACTGGAACTGATTGTCTTGGAGTTTATGATCCTCCTGCCTCAGCCTCTTGAGTAGCTGGGATTACAGTCATATGCCACCACAGTCGGCTGCAAGTATTTATCTTCCAGATGAAGCAGAGAGAAATTACCAACTAAGAGGTGGCAAGTTCAGAGCCTGAAACTTCAAGCTCTGGGGTAAATCCAGGTTCTGTCATTACTCCCTGTTCATCTGGAGAACAAGCATCATCCTCTTTAAGTTTGAACTTCCTCATCTAGAAATAATAATGGTGCCTAGGGGCTGGCAGTGTACTCAGCGGAAGAGCATGCACTTTGCACTTGCCCAGGCCTGGGCTCCATCCCCAGCACAGGCATGTGCACACACATGCACACAAATTTTGGGCCTCAGTTTAACGCCCCATGTTATTTCCTGACCTTCCCCACCAGCCTGCCCCAGGACCCTGAGCTTGCGTCTCACGGGAATGCTTTCATCGCCCTAGTAACGGATCACTCCCTGATGATGCAAGGCCCTAGAGGGAAAGTCATACTCACGATTCTAGTCACCAAGGGACAGGATAGTGACCTAAAGCTTGCGAAGGTGCAGCCTTAAGGTTTGCTTTGGGGGCTGGGGTAACTTCAGGCCTCGGAGTCTTGGGCGGGTGAGGGTCAGCGGGTTTCAAGGTACCATTTATTACGTAGCTACCAAGTCCTCCGTAGGACATTTCTCAAAGGGCAACTACCCACACAGCACTGTGTGGTGTGTTGGTCCCAGGTGATCAGACCCGGTGGCATATGGAGAAGTAACATCAGGAGCTCATAATGTCCTGATGTTATGATCATGGGTTCACTGCGCTCTAAGCTAGCTTCAGCCCAGACTCCAAATTATGTGTGTGTGTTACATAGCAGAGTCAAGCAATAGTTTCTGTAACCAATGGGCAAGGGGAAATCACACGCAGACAAAGTTACTCTGAAAACCCCTAAATCCCCTGCGATGTGAACACACACCTGCGGACAGCCACACACCGGTCCAGGAATGAGTCTCCTTACTTGTTTCTTCCAGCCTATCCTGAGACATCAGGGAGTGGAAGAGCAGGCAAAAGCCTTCTCTGTTCTTTATCGTAATTTTTCCCTGACTGTATGTGATTGTTACCTAGGAGCTTGCAGAAATGTGGACTTGCAGACGGATCTTTTGCAAAAGGAAATGGGATACAAAAGGGAGGAAAGGGGATGAAAAAAGAATTAAGATGTGTTATGTACACGTGTCAACTTGCCATGATGAATGTAATCAGTATGTACTGCAAAGATATTCTAAAATAAGAAAGAAATGTGGACTCTCCATCCCAAGCCAGGTTTTCTGAATCAGAAATTGTAGTTTGACAAGCCACCTCAGTGGTTGGTGAGTTTTTTTTTTTTTAAACAGGGTCTTGCCATGTAGTTCAGGTTGACCTTGAACTTACTATGTAGCCCAGGCTGACCTTGAATTCATGACAGTCCTCCTGCCTCAGCCTCCCAAGTGCTGGGATTACAGGCGTGCACCACCACACCTGGCTTGTGAGCCTGTTGAGGGGTATGATGCCACCTTTCCGGTAAGGTTGTCTGGCTCCATGAGATGTGGCATTTAATGGGCCTAACACAAGAGATGGTCAATAAGGTTTGCGCCCTTCTCTCATGGGCAAATACGTTTGCTTTATGTAAGGATGAGGAATGTGGATACTGTTAGAGAAGAGGAATGATAAGTTTAAGTTGCTCTTGTTTTTAATTATCTCAAGCGAAAGGCCCTGGTAAAATGTTAGCATCTCCAAGAAAGTGTCCTGGGTCTCCAGGGATGTTGGACCCTCTATCCCACCCAGGAGAAGCACTTGTGCCTGTTTCTGTCCGCACCATGCCTCTCATCAGTCATGCCTGTCTGCTCCATGGGGCAGGCGGCTGGAGTCAGGAACCACACCCTAACCAACCACCGTCTCGTTCTGCACAGCTCCGGGGACGGTGCTTTTCCACACAGCTTTAGGAAAAGCAGTTAAAGTCTTAAGGAGTTGTGGGAGACTCCACAGGGAAGCCAGAAACAAATAGCATTGTTCTTCCCAGGTCAACAAGCTCCCAACAGTGCTACCCTTTATTAGTGTCCAGTTAGTGTTCAGCATCGTGGAAGTATTCTGGAATAATCCATCTCCTGACCTCCTCTCCTTCACAGATGTGCTGTTCTATCACTTTCTCAGTTACGTGACTAACTTGAAATCCAGACAGATCAGGATGGTGTTTGACATGCTGGACTGGAATGCCGTGGGTGAAATTGGTTTTGATGAGTTCTACTTGTTGGTTTGCATATTGCTGTCACACCAGGCAAGTACCAAGTTAGGATCTGGGCCACAGGAGGCTGAGCTTGGCTGCTGCCACCACCATAGTAGAGCCAGCTCTGGAATACAAATCAAATTTTTTTTTTCTTTCACTACAAACAAGAGGGAAAAAAAATGGGAGGAGGATTAATTTGGAATCCTAAATGGTTTGTTTATAACCTGGAAAATTTCAACATCTACCCTACCTCTTCCACTGTAGCCCCCACCTATCTTTATCTTTTCCATATTGCTTTTTTCCCTTTTTTCGGGGGGTAGGTGGGTGCTGGGGATTGAACTCAGGGCCTTGCTATATTGCTAGGCAAGCACTCTACTACTTGAGCTAAATCCTCAAGCCCCTCTTTGATTTTTTTGAGACAGGGCCTCACTGTGTACTCCAGGGTGGCCTCAAACTTGCAGTGGTCCTTCTGCCTCTGTCTCCTGAGTGCTGGAATTATAGGCATGTGCCACTGCACCTGGCTCCACATTGCTCTCCTTGTAAAAAACAGATCTGCCTGGGCACGATGGTTCCTGGCCTGCCCTTCCTCATGTGTTCTGTCTGGTGGTTTTCAAAGAATCACATAATTTCAAGTGCCTCACTCCCTCTGTGATCCTCTTGCTCAGAAAATTTTCTAAACGGGATGAATGGAGATGAGAAACATCTTCTTTGCACTCCCCCTTGCCACATACAGAATGGCTTCTGGTGTAGATTTACATGTTTCCACTCTTGAGGAAAGGGCCTTGTGTGGTCACAATCTTATCAGTGTCTCACAAGTTCTTCATGAATGTGAGGCAATGCGTTATGGCAGCAAGAGTTCTGTCTAGCAGAACTTCCTACTCCAGGGGCGTAGGTCCCTCTGAATGCAGAAGCTCAAGCAGGCTTCCCTGCACTCATGACAGCATCCTCTCGCTCCTGAGCTTCTGTAACGTTAGCTCTCTGGGGAATACACAAGTTTAGAACACAGCAACGATGCTATTCCCTGTCTTACATATTTCTCTCAAAATAGAATCATCTGGAAGAACAATTTATGTATTGCCATTCCCGTCATGTTTTCAGACTGCTTGACATAAATGCAGAGCAGAGAATTGGTACAACCAACTTCCGCACATACAGATTTCTCTTCAGTATTAAAAGAGAGCAACTCAGAGAGCTCTTCCCTGACTTCAACTCCACAGGTGACCGTGTAAGTGTAGATCCCCAAGTGCAGCATGGCAGCCTCTTCATAAAAGCAGAGCCATGTCCTATTACCTGTGGTAGATAGAGAGGAGGGAGGAGGAGGGTGGGAGAAACAATCTGCATAGAGCTAGGATCAGAGAACATCTGGACAGACATGAAAAGACCAGCTAAATGCTGTATCAGGTAATGTGGACACACAATTGTAGAAGTTTAGGGAAAGAAATATAATGATATGGCAGTAGTTGATTGGTGTTGGAAGGGTTTATTAGATTTGAGTAAGTACAAAGGAAGCAATTCCATGTCAGGACTGTGTGAGCAAAACCCTAAGGAAAGCTCTGGAAGATGATGGGTTCAACCTGTGTAGAAGGGAGGTCTGTATTGGAGAAGCTAGTGGGAGCTACAGTGGAGAATGATGGATCACCTGAGGGAATTACCAAGCCTCTTGTTTCCAAGTTGCTAAATAAGAAAGGATTACAATCCTATTGTCATCTGTAACAATGTAGTGGATGTTTCCTGAAGTAATTTTTCTTTTTTCCCTCCCCTAATAAAAGCGTCTTAATTACAAGGAATTTAAGATCTATACTATCTTTGCAAATGACAAATCAAAGGAAAGGCAGCGAATGGAGAGAGAGAGAGAGAGGCTAAGAAACAGAGATTGAGATCTCAGCTCAAGAAAATAGTACATCAAGTTGGTGTGAGTCAAAGGTTTTTGAGAAAAACATCTTAATAAAGAACATGATTAATTAAAACTGTTAACACATTCAAAAATAAAGTTAACATCAACAATGTGAGTATCTTTACATCAACTTTCTTATTTGAAGGGTCCAAATCAGCTCTCCCTCACCAACAGGTGCTTAATTTCAATAAGCTACTGACATCCCAGAGAACTCACACTAATGTAAAGTGACTGCTTTCTTTCTGTTCAGCATTGCAGAGGACACCGAGGGCCTTGGGCTTGCTAAGCAAGGCGCTCCTGCTGGGCTCCACCCTGAGCTCCAAGCCACTACTTTCATTTTGTTGACAGGACCCACTTCTACTGCTGCTTTTCAGATCAGCTCCGCTTACTGGGTGCTGGTGCATAGAAACAACTGCCAACACTCACTGGTGGTAGGCAGGTGAAGCTATCTTAGTATCTGTCACCAGTGATCGGACACTCAGAATCCTTTCTAGTGTCCCATTTCTTAGGCTAAGATCACTTAAATACAAGACTTCATACTGGCAATGTTGACATGTCTGCAATCAACAGGGAAGCTGATTTTTAAATATATAGCTTTTTTCTTCTCAAGTGTGGTCTCACATGTTGCCCAGGGGGGTCTTGAACTTGTGGGCTCAGGGGATCCTTCTGCCTCAGCCTCACAGGTAACTACAGGACTACAGGAGTGTACCGTACACCCAGCTAAGGCAGTGCTTTGCTTAGAGCCTGAATTACCCTCTGATGAGTTAGGCACATGAACAACTGAACCAAACCTACTATGGTAAAATAATTATTAAATGCACTCACATAATTTTAATTCTTGTATAATTAATGCCTTGAGTAATTCAATAATATTTTTGGCACAAGATTTGTGAATCTTCTCTACCTTGATTATTGTATTGTGATATAATAATGACAACTACATATATTATGTAGTTGCTATGGGTTAGGCAGTGGTTTAGATGCCTAACTTTATCTTCAACTCTCATCATTTAGGTGTTGTTATCCTCAATTTACAGATGAGGAAATTGAGGCCTATAGAGATTAATAACCTTATGGAAGATCATATGGCTTACAAAGGGTAGAGCCAGGATTCAAAAGCAAATTCAAGGTCTATTAAGCATGCCTGTGCTTCCAGCAGGGATCTAATTCACTTGAGTTTTAGCAGAGTCTGTTTAAGCTGTAAGCTGACAATTCATCTGCTCAGAAATTTATTCTGCCTGGTATTAATTGCCACATCTCCTACCATAAGTTTCTGAGGAACAAATTTAGGAATTGAAGAAATACAGATCATTTATTATAAATTGACAACTTTTTATGGGTACATTATATAATGTAACTGACCTTAAGACATTCAATGAACTCCAGAGCACATAATATTGTCAAAAACCCAACTTAATTACACTGTGTCCATATGTGATAGACAAGAGCACTGCTTATCACCTGGTGCGGTGGCACAAATCTGTATCCTGGCCTCTTGGAAGGCTGAGGCAACTCCAAGTTGGAGGTGAGCTGGTAAACTTAACAAGACCCTGTCTCAAAGCAAAAGAAATAAAACTTAAAAAGCCTGGGGCTAAAGGTCAGTGTGGAGTTCTGTGCCTAGTATGTAAGGTCCTGGACTCAATCCCCAGTACTACAAAAGTAAATAAATAAAACTGCTTATCTAAGATTGTCATTCATAAGTCGAACTTACAGTACTAGAAATCATATTATTATTGTGCATAACTCTTCATCTTTATTAGATGTTGGATTTTGATAACATGCTTATAAGCATGACTCATGTGATCAGGGCTGGGGATTTAGCTCAGTGGTTAGAGTGCTTGCCTAGCAAGTGCAAGGTCCTGAGTTCGATCCCCAGCACTAAAAAAATAAATAAATTAAAAAAAAAACTGGAAATGCATCATGTGACTGGCAGCCAAACTTTTCTTCCCCACAATGGTACCACAAAAACTGAATGAAACTAGCAAAAAAAAAAAGCACCAACTCGAGGCACTTGACCTCGGATTTGCTTTCCACATAGGGATAATGGTTATTTCTCATAGAATTCTGGTGAAGACCCAAAAGATTCAATACACCTCACAACAGTGTTTTCCCCTTTTCCTGGCCTGAACAGTTTGTAATTGTCCTCCAAGGAGAACTGTACCCTTTGACAAGTGCATGGACACTACTACACCACTATCCAGCCAGAAAACAACAGGTAGAGATCAGCCCTGGGTCTAAAGGGTCTCGCCGCTGTACTAACCTGACTAAAGATTTCTGCTGCTTCTTGTGACAGCTGAGGTGGCTTTTGTCATCAGAGAGCCTCATGAGCTAGGCGTGGTTCTGGTGATAAAAACTACAGTAAGGAAACTGCCCTCTTCCATTTTCCAAGGCGGGTCCTGAGACACACAAACGGTAACCACAGTATGTGTGTTCTCTCAGACAGGGCCATTAAAGCATGGAAAAGCTATATCCTGTATTGTTTCAGAATGAGAGCGTGGAGGAGGGAGAGCCTAACCCTATAGGTTTTCCTCTCCTCTCTGGAAATCAGGGTTACTTAATAGGTATCATGAAGCAGCTATCAGATTTTTAAAAAATTCCCTTTAAAAGCATCTCCATAGTGCTCAAGAGGCTGAGGCAGGAAGACTGCAAGTTCAAGACCAATCTAGGGTTCCTAGAGAGTTTGAGGCCAGTCTGGACTACACAGTGAGTACCTGTCTCAAACAAACAAAAACAAAGAAAACCCCAGGAAACAACAAAACCCCTTACAAACTTCATAAAATGGGTGTTTTTCTAAAATGGTGTCTGAGGGCTGGGGATTTAGCTCAGTGATTAGAGTGCTTGCCTTGTAAACACAAGGGCCTGAGTTCGATCCCTGGCACCACAAAAAACAAACAAACAAAAAAACCAAAAAAACCCAAGAAAAACAAATAAAATGGTGTCTGAAAACAGCATCTCTGATGGACCCAAACCGTAGTGAAAAATTCAAATGCACCAGTGAAGCGACACTTCTGTGGGACTAGGAATGCAAAGAAAGCAGCCTATCAATGTCTACATAGGGGCTTTTTCCCATCACTTCCATTATATGACTTTAAAACTGCTTACATGTATATAAAGGGGCTGGAGATGCTCAGTAATAAAGAGTGCTCAACATGCTAAGGCCCTGAGTTCCATCCTCAGCGTGCGTGCACACAAACCCAGACGGTGTGCACATGCTTCAAATTTGAGCAAATCTGCTGTGTTTCCATTGTTGCATTGAACTTGTATCAATTATAAAGAGGAAGGATTCTTTTTTTTTTTTGTATTTTGAGACAGGGTCTCGCTATACAGTTCAGGCTGTCCTCAAACTCTCAGTGATCCTCCTGCCTCAGCCTACCAAGTGCTGGCATTACAGGCATGCACCACCACACCTGGCTGAGGAAGGAATTTTGGAGGAAGCTAAGTAAAGTAATTTTTTTCCACCACTGCTTGGCTCTCACATTTTCTCACCATCCTAAGGCTTATGTCACAAAGACTAGAAAAGCCAAATCAACCTTGCTGACTTCTTCAGAGATGAACAGTCACCCAGCTGAGAGGCATTTATAGATCCAGAGGAAGGACAGGTTAAGCCATATCACAAGAGACTCACACTGAAATCATAGGCCACTGGCTGCAGCCAGGGAGATTGTCAGCTGCATTCTTCCTTCCCCTGCTCCGTAAGTAAAAATATTAAATCACAATATTAGACAGTTGGAAGTAGGCACAAGGCTTATCTGCTAATTTGTCCAATTAACAAGGAAAGACCATTTAGAAAGTATCTTTTAAAAACTGTCATAAAAATAAGGGCTTCTTCCTGCCTCATATGGATGGGAAAAAGATGGGTGAAATGATTTCAGTAATAGCAGAAAAAGTGGGGCAGCTATCTTGGAAAAAACAAATCTAGGCTGTTATTCTACTCCTTTCACAGAGGCAAACTCCTTGTAACAATGAAACCATAAAAGAAATACTAAAAACATGAAAAGTTCCTATAATCTCAGAATGGGGACAATCTCTGGAAGAATACCCATACGCCATAAGACACTGATGGCTCTGACCATGAAAAACTGAAAATCTGTGCACAACAAATCACACACACACATGAACACACAGAGCAATGACAACACATGACAGAAAACAACTAATTTTCTTACTATAGAAAGAGTATTTATGAAGAGAAAAGACCAAAATGCATTATGAATAAGGGTAAACACACAATTCTAAGAAAGAAAAATACAAATAGCTTTAAAATACACAGTAAAATGCCAAACTTCACTTGTAAAAAAACACAAAATAAAACCATAGGACAAAGCTTCTTACTTACCTTATTGCCAAAGATCAAAAAGGTGGGCTGGCTGAGCAGGGTGGCACACACTTGGAATTCCAATCAAGTTGGGAGGCTGACGCATGCGCAGGTTTCGAGAACCAGTGGGCTATTTTTTTTTTTTTTCCCAATACCGGGAACTGAACCCAGGGCCTCACACATGCTAGACAAATGCTATAGGGCTGAGCTGTATCCCCAGCCCTTTTCTGAAACATGGTCTTGAGAAAAGCTCCCCAGCCTGGCCACAAACTTTTGATCCTTCTGCCTCAGCCTCCCAGGTAGCTGAGAATAAAGCCTATACTACTGTGCCTGGCCTAAAGTATCTATAAAGCTAAGCAGATGGCTGAGATGTTGCTCAGTGGGGAAGCACTTACCTAGCATGCCTGAGGCCCTGGATTCAATCCTTAGCAATATAAAATAAAAGGTAAAGTAAAAATAATAAAGCTACCTGCCAAAGCAGTAGCAGTTGTTACCCCTAGGGAGGAGAAACAGATGAGGGACAGGAAGGGATGAGACTCTTTCTACCTTGGTGTGTCTGAATTTTTTCTCATCGCATATATCACCTATTTTAAATAAAAGTTTAAGGAAATAAAAGTTGGCAGGGTGCCCACCTGTAATTACAGCTACTAGGGAGGCTAAAGCAGAATAGCAAGTTCAAGACCAGCCTGGACACCCCAGCAAGATCTTTTGTTGCAAAATAAAACAAAAAAGGACCAGGGATAGAGCTCAGTGGTGCAGCAAATGCCTAGCACATGCAAGGCCCTGGGTTCAATCTCTAGTATCTCAAACCAACACCCTCCCTTCCAAAACCCTGCCATTTGATCAAAAAATGGATAATACGGCTGGGGATTTAGCTCAGTGGTTAGAATGCTCCCCTCACAAGCACAAGGCCCCAAATTCGATCCCTAGCACCAAAAAAAAAAAAAAAAAAAGATAATAAATGAGCAGGATAATAAATGAACTTAGTGCTTCAGAAAAACTGAATTATGAGTTTTGGTCTATGGCATGATTCTTAAGAGGAAAAAAAATCTATTGTAGAGTAAGGTTTCAATACAGAAGATGAAACATACCTATAAATGACTATGGATGATTTGGCATAGCGGAGCTTAAGTTCTGGTAATAAAGATCTTGTTATTTATTCAGCTGAGGTTTTATAAAGGATGAAAACCTTCATACTTCTTATGAGAATGAGGCAGATTACCCTTACATAGAGAGCAAGTTAAAAATTCAGAATGAAGGCAAAGACAAAGAGAAAAATTGAACTTTTTAAAAAAAAAACAAAACACAAAAACCCTACACACTGAAATTATACAATCAAGTATTGGTCCAATCTTATATCAATCTATTGACAATTAAACAGCACCATGGTTTCTCACCTAGGGTAAACATGCCCAGAGAATTGTTATTCAAAGTATATGTTTCTTTAAAACAAAATGAACTCTTAAAGAGAGGTCAAATCTTCAACAAACAAACAAGACTTTTTATAAACCATATATTATTGATGACATCAGCAAATTTCTTGAAGAAAAATAGGTTTAAACACTTTTTTTTCCAGTTGAACTTTGAGAGATGCTACTATTCGATGTGGCACACAAATGAACAAAACCTTTTTGATGACAGGGCAGTGTATTGAAATACCTTTATATCTCTACCTCTAAATATAAAAATTCTCCTTTGGAATTAATGCTGCTCCCTTGAATTTCAATTCAATCATCAGCAAAACTAAATTAGGTGTAGCCATAATCCTTAAAATGACTGAATAAAATTAGGGTAGTTAAAGCTCTCAAGAAACATAAATTACAGTTACAGGTATATATCAGGCTATAGGAAATTTAATACTATTTTAAATGTTACATTTAAATGAATTAGCAGTTTCATTTTATCATTAAAATTAATAATGGTGCTTCACATCCAAATAGTTGTGGGGGTTTGGTATTTCCCAAATGAGAATAGCATTCATTAAGTGCCTTATGGCCTCTACTTTTCAATCTCCTGCATTCTCAGGGGTACAGCACGGTCACATTAGCTCCCTTCTCACTTATGGAAGCAACTTTTAGGAGGCTCCAAATTAAACATAAATCCTCCCTGGCAACTTTACTCCAGTCATAGTACAGAAGAATCAGATTATCTCACCAGATTTTTAATCTCCTAATCTAATTTGCAGATGATTCTTAATCTGCCTCTTTGCTACGAAAAATGAGGGAGGAAAATTGTCATCCACCATGACTACAAGTAAATGACACCAGTAAACTTTTCACACTTGTAAATTCTGAGTTGAAATTTTCTCTAGAAAACTGAAGATAGGCACAGTTCTCACAGGCACAGAAAGAATAGGTTTTCCTCATACCAGTCCTGCAAAGTGGAGAAGAGAGAATTATTTTGTTATCTTCTAGTGGAAACAGCTGTCCTAGATTCCTGTGTTTCCTGGCCCAGGAACTATGCATTTGGGTCAGGGTTACCTATGAAAAGGTCCAAGCAGAGCAGATAAATCCATAAATCCATAAAGGCATATATATATAGTAGTGACTTTCTAAACTTGAATATGGAAACTGCTTCTCTATATATTTCAAAACATTTATGCAGCAAGAGGACAAGAGCATTTTCAAACTGCCTGTCACTTGAAAATCAGAAATCTGACCGAGTGCATTGACTAAATTATTGCCTAGTGTTCAGGAGGGTGCCTGCTACTAACATGTGGAAGCACCAAAATTTAGTGTAACTCTAAATAAGGAGCTTGATGTGTAAGGATGGGGAAAGTGACACTGAAACACAATTTGCCAGTCTTTACTCCTTTAGGACTAAATAAGAAATGAGCGATGAATAAAAAATCAGAATAGAAGCAAACCTCAAATACTGCTCTTTCTAGATTCCATTTTAAAAAAAAAATGAGTAGGTTTTATAACTGTTACTATTTCTGGAAATTATATAATTTGATATATTTAAAAAAAAAAACCTCAGTGTTCAAAAGGTGCTTGGTGCTGTTCTTCATGGTTACAATGCCGTTTACAGTCCAAATCATTTAAATACAGCCATTATGTAGTTGTTGAGTATTCTAAAATACATGGTTATCTATTTCTTAACTGCCTCAAATTAGAAATTGTAATTACGTGAGTCTCAAAGGCTGGCTCTGTTTTTATTATTTTTGTTGGTCTCCATCACAGATGGAATTTTTCACTGGTAATTCCTCAGAACTAAATCCATTCATAGGGAATTCAGAGCAGTGAAAATAAATTTCACGCCATAGAGTAGGAAATGGCAACAATAAAAAGGAGTAGAGCAATGTGGGAACCAGCCGACTGGACCGGTTCAGTTTTCAACTGGTGTTGGGTTTTGCAAAGGCTGGCTCACTATAACCTGGACAACGTAGTCCTTTGGGATCTTCAGCTCCTCCAGCTTCATTTTGTCAGTGAGGGGTCTGCCGGAGAAGAACCAGCGCTGACTACTAGGTTCCACTCCTTCTGCTGCATGTAACCGTCTCTTCATGTGGAACACCGTGTCTGTGCTGCGTACCACAAGTTTGAGGTCTCTGCCTGTAGAAAGGCGCAAACGGAGCTGAGATTCATATCCAGAGTTGGGTGGTGGTTCAGGAATATCCAGAGTCTCTATGTCACTCTTTTCCTCTATCATGTTGATTGGTGGTGCCAAGCAATAGACTGGAAGCTGGTATCTATTCCCCAGTTCATCATAGCACTCTGTAAGTGCACCTTTAGGAAGAGAAGGTTAAGAGTTAGACTTTAAATGAATGTATTTCTGCTTACATCTTGAAAAATGCTTAAGCTTCTCATGTTAACATGCTGCTGTATAAAAGAAAGGGAAATTACTCCAATCACTACCATCTGATCATCAATGATGATCATCAAGTCCAACAGTATTTGAATATTTATCTAACTGTACATTAACCAGGATCCTAGCTCCTTATTCCTACCTCACTGAAGTCATTTAATACCCAGCTCATAATTTTAGTAAGAAGAGAAATGAAAGCGCATAAAATTCAACTTTATTATTATTAATGCTTATAACAAATTAAGGGGAAATTTAAATTATACCAGGGTATCCTTTTAAGAAATGAGTCAGGTACTTGAAACAAACCAAAACTAAAGGAAAAATGGATCCCTAAGCCCAATTCACCATGACACAAATGTTTCAGAGTAATTTTCTTTCTTTTGTTTTGGCAGGGGATGGTGCTGGGAATTGAACAAAGGACCTGACACTTGGTAGGCAAGTGCTCTACCACTGAGCTAAATCCCCGACCCCCAAAGTAGTTTTCTTACTGCCTAGACTTCTAGATGGATTACTGGACTTGGCCAGAGGTCCTTAGTCCAAAAAGATCACTAATTAGAGATCACAGCCTTACCAGCTGCTACAGACTCGTTGCTTACCTATGAATTCATTAGTATAATTACCACAGAAATGACTGAGGTGTTTCATTTAACCTCAATTAATATATTACTGAGAAGGTATGGATAGAAAAAGAAGAACTAAAAGGATATGAAGTTTATAATGAGCTAGCTCAGGGGAGAGGGGGAAGAAGCATTAATGATTTTTAAAAATGATTTTTAAAAAAAGTATTAATGGCTTATTTTTTTTCTTTTTTTTTGGTTAATGGCTTATTTTTTTAATACACTGTAAGTTACATTATATTACCAGGACTCCCTTGGAGAGCTTGAAAGCATGACTTAATGGACATTTCATTTTAAGGTTATATGTAACATCTCCTTTCCTCAAACTGGAACAGCAATGTCATCTGATTATCAATTTGAACTGAAGAATTTACCATATTAAAAATACTGAAGCACAAGATAGTGAAGATAGGAAACAGGATGCCAAGAAACACATATCAATGAACAAGTAAGTTAATAAGATGTGTCTGTCACTTTCAGTAAATGAAAAACATGAAGTATCTGAAAAAGAGATTGAAATTGCTCACTAATACACCATAGGTCTGATTTGGTTTGTCTTCTAAATTATAGACTTAGTAAGAAAGCAGAACAGACAAGAATCTCTTTTTTATGTGTGATTTTTGGTACTGGAGATTGAACACCGGTCTTTGTGCATGCTAGGCATCAGTGCAATGCTACCAATGAGTTATGTCCCTAGCCCTTTTATTAAATTTTATTTTGAGACAGGGTCTTGCTAAGTTCCCCAGGCTAGCCTGGAACTTGTAATCCTTGTGGTTCAGTCTTACAAGTAGGTGGGATTACAGGTGTGCACCTCTAAGCCTGGCTTATTCTCTGTTTAAAGATTTTGTTTAGTCTTTGCACTGTTTACTTCATTGCTAGGACAATGAAGAAACGGATCTACTTCAGGCACAGTTGTGATCACTAGCAGTTCCCCTACCAGTAACCATCCTGTACCATCAGTTTTTTTTTTTAATAAATATGGATACAGTCAGTTGTACAAACTAAACTGGTAATACTTTGGATGGTGTAGGCCTGAGACAAGGAATCTTACCTCAACATCACAACATCAAAGTCTTTCAGATGGCCTGGCCATTATGAGAAACAGCAAAGACAAAGGGGAACGTTCATTGCAGACCCATTTTCCTCTATCGGAAAAATGCCTTCAGTTATATACCCCACTGACACGTGGTTACAGGGTCAGTAGTATCAGTTTTGTAGGAACAAACAGCACATTTATATAACTGTTTTGCTATTTAAAGTATTCTCTAAAAGAAGCACCATATCAAATCATTATCTTTGGAGTCAGTACCAAGAAAATATTTCCAGCCTTTTTATTAACTGTACATCCTTGAGCAACATCCTTTAACCTGAAATATCTTTCTCAATCAACGAAATAAATCAGCAGGATAAAACTGACCTTCCAAGTTTATGCAAGCTTCATTAGCTTCACATACCACTTCAGATGTAACATAGCAAGACTGTAAAAGAAAAGTAAAAGTGCAGGAAGAATGATGTCTTTCGCTGCAAAACATCCTCTATTTCTAGCCCCCTCAGAAACTAAGACTAGGGATGCCATGGCAGCCTTCTGTACAGTACTGAAACAGCAGTGCGTGCCAAGTCAAAACAAATGCACTATCTAATAGGCACTTAGACTCTTACTGCACGTGAATACTCCATCACAATGGAAAAAAGCCCAAAACCACTTTTTCCTTCTACCTTTCAGTCCAGCATTTCAGGGTTTAATTTTCAAATCTCAAATGGGTGAGGAAACCTATCTTCATACACATGCTCAGGCAGTACAAGCATATCCACAATGCTAGACATGAGCTGTTAAAACTCTGTACTACTGCTTAGAAGCACCCACATTTTATGACTTTTGGAAAAGGTAACTTGTTTTTTTAATTTGATATGAAGTTTTCTGGCTTATTAACTCTTTCCCTCATTCTTCCTGTACAATCAGAATCTGAATTATGCTCTAGTTATTTATTTTTTTCTAGTTTTAAACTAAAAATTAGACTTTTGCTTTCTAGTCTGGCATGTAAGAAACTCAAAGTCACCATTTCATCCTAACAAATAAAACACTGAACAAATTGAAAAAAATCAACTCTATTTAGGTCTCTGAGAGGTTAAATTCATAGAGCAAGCCACTGGCCCCTAAATTGGACCACTAGTCAGGTGAAAACAGAGAATCACAATTTACTGGAGCAGTAACCCAGAAGTTAAAACCTCTGTAGAACCTGGGCAGAATAGAAACCTAAAACGTGATTGGCAATTGCTAGAGCTCAGTGCACACACATCATACAAACAAACTTCAAGGGGATCCAGGAACAAGGGGTAGGGAGGATGGTGAAGGGAAACACCTTTGTGAGATTTCCCTCTTGCAGCTCTACCACTGCCTCATGATGAATGTAAGAGAAAAATTCCCCGTGCTTGTGGAAGTAGGAGCAAAAGGAACCATATTCAAATATACCAGATCATTCTGCCTTCAGGAAAATCTGTTTAACTAGAGCCTAACCTGCTAGGGTTCTATCTGCTTCTAACTAAAGAGACATATCCAACTCTAGCCCCCTCTAGCAAGTACAGAGGGGCAATGTAAGGAGAGAGACGGCAAGTCTAAGAAGAAATCAAAAGAAATGGTAAACTAGAGCATGGTGGTGCATGCCTGTAATTCCAGCACTTAAGAAACTAAGGCAGAAGGATCATGAGTGCGAGGCCAGCCTGGACTATGCAGCAAGACCTTGCCTCATCAAAACAACAAAACAAGCTAGGTATGGTGGTGAACGCCTGTAGTCCCAGCACTTGGGAGGCTGAGGCAAGAGGATCATCTTGACTTTGAGGCCAGCTTGGACTACACAGTGAATTCAAAGCCAGCCTGAGCTACATATGAGACCCTGCCACAAACAAACAAACAAAAAAACACAAAAAACCCCATAATCTCCACCACTAACAACAACAACAAAAAAAAACAACCCAACAAAACAAATGAAAAAGAAATGCTAGAGAACAAACTCACAGCAACAGAAATGAAAAATGCCTTTGATGAGCTTATTGGCAGACTGCACTCAGCTGAGGAAAAAAAGTCTAAGTATGTTTTTTTTTTTTTTGTGGTGCCGGGGATCAAACTCAGGCCCTTGTGCTTACAAGGCAAGCACTCTAATCACTGAGCTAAATCCCCAGCCCAAAAAGTCTAAGTATGTCTCATTGGAAATCTCTAAAATTGAAAAGCAAAGAGGAAAAAAAAAAAGACTGAAAAAAACCCCCAAAATAAACAAAAAAACCCACACAGAATGTCCAAGAACAATGGGATAACAACAAAAGGTATAACTTACATGCAAATGGGAATACCATAATACTGAAGAGCAAATCCAAGAAGCTAAAAACACAATAGAATAAATGGCAAAAAACCTAAACCTAGCCATATCACTTTCAAATTACAAAACAAAAAACCAAAAAACTCCTGAAAGAAGAAGGGGTAATATCTCACCTATGGAGGAGCAAAGAATTTCATGTGACTTCTCAGAAACCAAGTAAGCAAGTAAGCAAGAAGTACAATGAAATATCTCTCTTGAGAGAAAAAATTCCACCAACCTAGAATTCTGTATCCTGTGAAATTATCCTTCAAAAAAAGAGACAGACTTTCCTGGACTCAAAAATTAAGAGAACGTGTTGCCTGTAGACTTGACTTGCAAGACATGTTAAAAGAAGTTCCACAGAAAGAATGAAAATGATATCGCTCAGAAACTTGGATCTACATAAAGAAAGGAAGAGCACTGGTGAAGAAACAAGTAAAAGTAAAATATGCTTTTATTTTTCTTATTTTTAGTTAATCTAACATAACAGTTTGTTGAAAATAACACCCACAGTGTATTCAATTATTGTTCACATACATACACATATACAAGCTTAGGTATAAGGGAAATGAATGAAATCAATGATTAAGAGATAGAAGAAAATAAGATTATTTTACCATAAAGTATTTGTACTACCTATGAAGCAGTATAGTGTCATATGAAAGTGGACTTGGATAGCTATAAATGTGCAGAGCAAATATTAAGGCAACCACCAAAAATGTTAAACAAGAATAACACCTAATATGCTAATAAAGGAGAAAAATGGAAATGTGAAATGCTCAGTTAAAACCAAAATAGGGAGAAAAATAATTGAGGGCAAAAATAGGAACAAAGACAAGAAACAGAACACAATAACAAATATGGTAGATATGAACCCAGTCACTGACATTAAATATCAATGGTCTAAATTCCCAAAATAAACAGAAAAAAATCAGAATAGATTAAGTGAAAAAGATATGCCATGCCAATATTCATCAAATAAAATGGAAGTACTCATTAATTTCAGATAGAGCAGACTTCAGAGCAAGGAAAGTAATTAGGATAAAGAAGGCCATTACATCATGATAAAGGGGTCAATTCACCAAAGACATAATAATGTGTTTATACCTAATAAGAACATACATGTGGCTGGGATATAGCTCCGTAGTAGAACACCTGCCTAGCATGTACAAAGCCCTGTGTTCAATCTCCAGTTCTACAAAAACAAACAACAAACAAAACCAAAAACCACACATACACAAACTGCTGAAACTGCAAAGAGAAGCTGATGACACCATTAAGTATTATGGTTGGAAATTCAACACCTCACAAAGAGAAATGGACAGATCTACCAGGCAGACCAGAAATGAGATACCCTTTTTTTCTTTTGGTTTTGTTTTGTGGTGCTGGGGATTGAACTCAGAGCCTTGTGCTTGCAAGGCCAGCACTCTAAGCTCTGAGCTAAATCCCCAGCCCCATAGCCCTTTATTTTTTGAGACAGCGTGTTGCTAAACTGCCAGGGTAGGACTCAAACTTGCAATTGATTCTCCTACCTCAGCCTCCTAAAGTGTAGGAATTACATGCGTGTGCCACGGCACCCAGCTCAGATATGATATACTTTAACTCAACAACACCATTAATGGATTGGATGTGATGGACATGTGTAAATTACTTCATCCAACAACAGCAGAATATACATTCTTCAACCTCATATGGAACATTAACCAAACTCAAAAGAATAGAAATCATAAAATGTTGGCTTTCAGACAATAAAGTAAACTCAAGATACATGGATAATAAACATTACTAAACACATGGGTCAAAAAAGGTAACAGCAGAAGAAATTTTAAAAATTTTTTAACTAAATGAAAAGGAAAACAACTTATAATTTGTAGGATGAGGCAGAAACATTGCTTTTGGGGGAATTTATAAGGCATCTATAAGAAAAAAAGAGAGATTTAAAACCAATCACCTATGCTTCTATCTTAGGAAATGAGAAAAAAAAGGGCAAAGTAAATCCAAAGTAAGCAGAAGAAAAGAAATAATAGAATTTAGAGTAGAAATCAGTGAAACTGGAAACAGGAAATCAACAGAAAAACCAGTGAAACTACAACCTCGTTCTTTGAAACATCAATAAAATCAATAAGCCACTAAGCAAGAAATAAAAGAGTGAACACACTACTTCTTTTTGTTTGTTCATTTTTAGGTTATGAGAGTATGTTGTCTTTAAGGTTTTTTTTGCTTGGCTTTTTCTTTTCCTTATTTCCCCTCCTCCTTTCTTCTTCACCAGTTTATTTGCGTTTAGGTAATTTTCCTTTCTCTTTCTTCCTTGCTTCTTATCTTTTTTTTTTTTAATTTTTTCTCTTTTTCTTCTTCTCCCTTTTAATTTTTGTACCTTTAATTTTTTTTCTTATTTTTACTCCCCATATAGTTTCTTTTTTCCTCCCTCTTTTTATCCTACTTTCTTTGCCTTTGTTGTTTCTCTTACTTTTACCTAATTCAACAGACATCCTTTTACTCCCCAATAAGAGCCTACGTACCACTTCTCTCTCCTCCTTTTCATATCATACAGTTTAAAGCAGTGATGGTGAACCTATGGTATGTGTGTTATTGTGTTTTTCTTTTAAGACGAAAGATGTTAATATAGGGTTGTTTTTTCTAAACTAAAACCTCAGTATTCAGGTTTAATTGCAGTATTGGCACTTTATGTGATAAATAAGTGGGTTTTAGGTTGCAGTTTGGTACTCGATCTCGAAAAGATTCACCATCACTGGTTTAAAGTTTCAAATTTTTCCTTATATTCTCTTGTTCCCAAGCCCTATATATTTAATAGTATAACCATAAAGTTTTCTTATATCTTTTGATAGTTAACGCTATAAAATTACTGTTGAATTCTCTTCTACCATTAGTGGAGAGATTGCTGTTGTATTCGGTACATATTAACTGGCCCACACCTGTAATCCCAGCACTTGGCAGGCTGAGGGAGGAGGATTGCCGCGAGTCCGAGGCCAGCCTGGGATACATAGTGAGTTCAAGGCCAGCCCTGTCTAAAAAAAAAAAAAAAAAAAGCTTACTAGGCTTACTAGTTCTAGCCCTAAGAACTTCATCTATATTAACATTTAATACTCAGAAGAACTGTATGAGTCTAATATACCTATTTTACAGATAAGAAAATTGAAATAGAAGTAACTTTTGTTCAAGGTCACACAGGTAGTAAGTGACGGTGAAAATAATCAGATTCCTAAAGAAGTACATGTGTAACATAAAGAGTACAGAGCTGGGTTCTTAGGTTAATAATATAATTATCAGGAAGGAAACAACGAACATGGATGAAAAATTTTATAGGACATAAATAAGCGGGATGAAAAATCAGAATTGATTCACAAAAAGCAAGAAATTAACATTGCTAAATACAGCCAAAAGACTGGACAATATTTGCTAAAGGGGTCAATGACAGCTTGAAGAAAATGAAGGATGAAGCCTCTGTTATTATCAGTCCAAAGAAAATGGTTGTGGGGGGCTGGGAATTCAGCTCAAGCGGCAGAACGCTTGCCTAGCAAGTGCAAGGCCCTGAGTTTATCCCCAGCACTGCCCCCCCCACCAAAGAAAAAGAAGAAAAAGAAATGATTGTGACAGGATGAAATTTCAGTAATATAAGGCTACCATATGTAGTGATGAAATGGACACAACGCTGTTACTTCTCATCTACAATAACTGAGAATATGAAAAATGGAGCAACAGAAGACAGAGAGGTTTGCTTAAAGAAACTGTGTTTAAACACAAAATGGAAGGAACCACTCTAAAAATTGATAGCATAGAGATTTTTCTAACTTCCCAAAATCACTTTTAGCTATACTTGCACCTGCAACTTGCAAAAGGTTTTAATCATCACCCTATGGCTAATAAGGTGGAGTTCCTTTAGCAATTCTTCACTAATTTTTGGGGGGGTTGTTTGTTTTTTGAGACAAGGTCTCATTAGGTAGGTTCAGGCTGGCCTTGAATTCACAGCAGTCCTCCTGCCTCAGCCTCCCAAGTGCTGAGATTACAGGCATGCCACCACCATACCTTGCTTCCACTAGTTCTCATGATACTCATTTGTGTAACTCAACTAGTGCCATCTGTAGAAGGGCAATCTCTTTTTTTTTCTTTTCTTTTCACAAACCCATTGTAGGACTGGACTCTTAGCAGAGACAGATGGTCATGAGAATAACTGCCAAAGATCATTTCCCCAGGCCAGGAAGTCCTGAAGGCTCCCCATGGTAGGAAGAAAACTGCCAAGTCCTATCTTCTGTTCTGATTTTCTTTTTTTTTTTTTTTTGGTACTGAGGATTGAACTCAGGGCCCTGTGCTTGCTAGGCAAGCACTCTAACCACTGAGCTAAATCCCCAGCCCTCAAACATAATTTTCTAATGTTTTTATCTTCTATCTTGATGATTGGCTCAGGTGTCCTATTTTCCTTGCTCAACTTTTCAAAGGCTGCTCTTAATTAGGCTTCTCCTAGAAAATTATGAACATAAATTAGATGCCAAATAATAAAAATTACTTTATTAAATCTAATACTTTTTCAAGCAATCTTTCAGGCTAAAAAGAAAGATGTCTTTCTAAGCATGTAAAGACCTCATGGCTTACCCTATGCTCTTACTTCTGTAAAAGTGTCACTCGATGTATTTTCACCACTTGAGACTTGTATCTGAACAGGTCTACAAAAGCTAAAAATCAATGTTTGCAACTAGGGATGGTAGTATACACCTGCAATCCCAGCTCACCGGAGGCTGAGGCACGAGGATCACAAGTTGAGGCCAGCCTGGACTACATAACGAGACCTTGTGTCAAAAAAACTTAAAAAAATATTTGCGTAAGGATATGAAAGCATTTTCTGGATTGTGGTGATAGTTTCACAAACCTGATCAAATTGTACGCTTTAAATAAGTGCTGTTTAGTATACTTCAATTTACTTAGATAAAGCTTTTAAGAGTTAAATATTTAGATCACACTGGCAATGTGATCTGGAAAATGATCCTTCCAAAATTAATTAAGGGTGGCAATGTCCTAGAAGCCCAAGGCCTTTGTGACTCCATGGGTCTGTCTTTTCCAAAGCCTGGTGAAAAGGGCATCTTTACTCCTGACTTCTCTTTCCCAGCTGTCCAGAAGGCCTGAACTATTCTACTTTTCAGCAACCATGACCTCATATGGCGAAGGAAGGCCTCAACATTGAAATGAGTTGGACACAATTAAAAAGAATGAGAACACTGAAATGATAGAAGAACTGGAAGAGAATGAAGCAGTGGAGGTTCAGACAGCGCACACTTGAGCTTGACTGAGAAACAAAAGACTGCAGGAGAAACAGTGAGGACTGATGAAAGCAGCAGTCGCTTTTATCATACCCAAATCCGAATTTATAGCCTAATTTGGGATATACTGAATCTGTTTCCTCAAAGATTACAGTACCTACCCTCACAAGGTTCTCGTAAAGATAAAATAATAAAACACATTATTTGTGTTTTATTGCCTTGTATATACAGTAATTCCACAGAAAACATTCAATAATGTTGGTTTTCTTCTCATACAAGTTTTAAATCTCAGAATCAGACTTCTGGGAGAACATTCAATAACAGCAATGTCACAAATTACCAAGGTTTCATGAGATTTGAGTCCACTGCTTCGTCTTCATGGGGTTCTCTACAAACCTCAACCACAATAATGTCAAAAGGTTGTCAAAGTTATCCTTTCTCCCTCTCTGTTTTTTGGGGGTTTTTTGGTGCCAGGGATCGAACTCAAGGCTTTGTGCTTGCTAGGCAAATGCACTACCACTAAGCTAAATCCCCAACCCCTCAAAATTATCCTTTAGTCTGACCTAAAAGCAGTCTTTCAGGACTGCAGGAATGCCAACAAATAACAGGTTTTCTCACACCAATACTCTGCTGGGAATGACATCAAGCCTAGCTGTCTGTAGCTGAGCTTTCGGAGAAGCAGAAGGCTTAGCTACATCACACCACAGACTCAGCCAGTATGAGGGTGGCGCTCCAAGGAATCGATCCTACAATCCGACAAGCAGAGGCGCAAAGTGGCTTCCCTTACATGTACTGCTAAACTTGTGTGATATTCAAACTATGAGCTGTCCAACATTTCACCACATTTTTATAGGTGTACTTAATATTTAACTCCAGGGTTTCAGCTCTTGAAAGGCAGTGGAGGAGCAGCCTAGAAACACTTGAACATGGAAATCTATTTAAAGCTGACCCAACATTACAGAAGTAGCAGTTGGTATAGCATATTCTGTGGGAGATCAAAAACCCTGCTTTGCCCGGCCCCATCCCCAGAATGGCAGAGAAAAGAGGTCTTTTCAGAGACAAGCCTACTGACTCAGGGACAACCTCCCACCTTAGTTATTTTCAGACTTCGTAATTCTAATTGAAGAAAAAAAATGACAGCAGCAGAGGAGTAGATAAACGTACGTTTTATAACTCCAAATCATTTTTGCCTCTTTGAAAATAGAGAAGAAAATGATATAACATTTAATTTGTGATTAATCAGTCATCAGATCCTTTATTAAGGTCCTGTGTCATTTCTAAATACTACCATAGCCTGGTAAAAATCTTCCATCTCCTGTGTAACTACAGTATCTTCATGCCTTCATTGCTTTGTTTATGAATTACTTTACCAGTTAAATTTGTTAAATGACAAATTCTTATAGGGAACTTTAAAGCAACACAAATTCCTGACTGGCTTCTTTATTCTGGAGTGCTAGAAATTGAGCCCAGGGTCTCACACATACTAAGCAAGCGCTCTACCACTGAGCTACATCCTCAGCCCTTGACTTGCTTCTTAATGGGCCTCAAACACACCTAAGTGAAAGAGAAAAGCCTATATACATGCATTCCCAACGTCTTAAGAAAATTTGCTTGTTTCTCTTTAGTACTAATAGAACTATAAAAATTTAAAGTACTCTACGTAATATGCAAGGGACTTGACACAATTGACATGGAACAAACGGTGATGATTTGTGCAATCGCTTTACAGAACACAGAGATGAAATGATGTATTAGGGGTACACTAAGCTGCTTCAGTTACTCTTACTGTATATCCAAGACTTGAGTTCAAATCCTAATTTCATGAATTACACATCTTGGAAAAACAGGCAAACTCTCTGTACCTCAGTTTTCTTGTCTGTATAAAATAAGCACTGCTGTAGGTGATTCTTTCAGGTATGATAATTAAGTAAAATAAAAAATAATTTATTACCCAGGTATGGTGGTACATGCCTGTAATCCCAGCACTCGTGAGGCTGAGGCAGAAACATCACCATGATTTTGAGACCAGCCTGGCTACATAGTGAGTTCAAAGCCAGATGACTACATAGCAAGATTGTCTCAAAAATATATAATAATTTATTAGTATTTTATTATTCATGATTCTCAGTTTAGTGTAGGAAAGAAAAAAAAAATTCTGGGATAGTCCCTCCCACTGTTATATAATAAGCCATGAAAAGAAGAGAATAACCAAAGTCTTGGAGCTGGAAGTGTAGCTCAGTGATAGAGTTCATGCTGAGCACGCACGGGGCCCCAGGTTTAGTACAAAAAAGTTGAATCTAAGAATTATCTTTTCTACTTCCCATGTCCATAAGCATTTAAGGCCAAAAAGGAATAGAATTTCAACAGCCAAATTGAAGAATTAGCAAAATTTACCTACAAAAAGTAAGAATAAAGTTGGATTGAAAAGTCTTACAGTTTAAGAGAAGAGCTTTTACATTTGAATTGCGGGGACATGGAAAACAGGTTAGAAAAAAAAAAATAATTATGAGTTAATTGTAGATGTTAAACAATGAGTGGGGATGTAGCTCAGTGTGCCTACCTAGCATGGAAGAGGCCCTGGGTTGGATCTCCAGTATCACAGAAAAAGAAAAAGAATCAACTACCTTTCTAGAAAATTAGAAGGTAAGGGAACACAATCCTTTTAAATCTTCTATGTAGCTGGGTGTGATGGTGCACTTGGGAGACTGAGGAAAGAGGCTTGCCATGAGCTTGAGGCCAGCCGGGACTACAGAGCAAGACCAGGTCTCAAAAAACAAACAAACAGATGAATAAACAAAATACTCTTCTATGTAAATATTTACAAAAAGTATTGCTTACAAAATAAATACTGTTTGTGAATAATCTTTTAATTCAAAAAATTACTGAATTGAATTTTCTATACACCAAACTCTGTGAAAGGTGAAAATAATATCAATTCTTTTTTTTATTCTAATTTGAGCAAATCATTCAATCTATAACCTGCTTTCACTGTTAAAATAGTACAGTACATTAGGAACATTTTTAGGTTTTTCTAGGTAACGGCAAAATGACAATTGATGAGAAAAAGGGAATAAGCTGTTTCAGAAACATAAGACAATGCAAAAAAAATTCTGTGCAAATCAAGAGAAATAAAGGTCATACAAGACAAATTGGATGAGGAAGAGGCACTAGGTATCAGAATCACATGGGAAACTTTTTCCACAACATACATGTGCATTTTTAAGTCATAATTTCCAAAGTGAATATATATGTGTATATATAAAATTCCCAAGTAGTTATAATAGCAAGTTATCTCTTAACTGTCTGTATTGTTACTTAAGAACAATAAACTAAAGACTTACCATTGATATTAGCAGAGGAAGATAATTAAATTATTTTGTTCATAGACAAGGCAGGAATGCAATGAAAAATGACCTGCTAACTGAAACTGACACATGAACATAATTATCAATGGAACAACTACAAGGGAAAGAAAAAGAAAAAGGAAAAGGAAAAGGGAAGGAGGAAATATGGGGAAAAGGTTTTTTTTCGAGGGGTGGGGTGCTGAATTGAACTCAGGGTTTCGTGCTTGCTAGGCAAGCACCCTACCACTTGAACTAAATCCCCAACCCCAGGAAAAGGTATTTCTGTCACATCCTTGAAAAATAACTCAGAAAAGAAGGTAAGTTAGGCATAGGGGCACATGCTGTAATCCCAGCACTCGAGAGGCTGAGGCAGGAGGATTGCTGCAAGTTCAATGCCGGGCTGGACTACATAGTGAGACCCTGTCTCAAAAAAGAAAAAGAAAAAAAAAAAAAGAAGGTAATTGTTCATTACATATATTTTCAAGAACTGTTTATATTTCTGCTGGGAAGATAACAGTATGAATAAAGTTGAGATAATAAAATGACATTTGAAGATGGGATAAGATGAAAATGAGAAAGCACAAAGATTAGGCTGAGGAAAGCTTAGAGAGTATGACCCAGGATCTTTTCAGACAGTTGACCTACAATGTGCTCAGCACTCTTACAGATAATAATGAGTGATGTAAGTGAAGGGATAGGAATGAACTAAGTATAGGATGAGGCTAACTTATGCCTCCACTGCTTTGCTTCCTAGTTAATAGGTCTACTGGGACTTGTGGTTCTGAATCAACCCAGCCTCCAAATCCCAACAAGGGTATATGCCCAAGGACAGAGTATCAGAAAAACCCAAGAAAGCTGTCACTAATAGATAACACATCCATAAAAAACATGGAAAATCTCTAACTCAGGATTTTGCTGCAGGGAATTAACTTTTTTTTTTTTTTTTGTGCTGGGTATCAAAATCAGGACCTTGCACTTCAAGGGCTGCATCACTGAGCTAAATCCCCAACCCTAGGGAATTTACTTTCTACTATCAGAGTTCAGGAAATAAAATTATGAGCACCACTATTTATTAAGTGCCTTTTGGGTACCAGGCACTATAGTCAACAATTCACTTGTACTGTATTATTATCATAGTGAATCAATACAACCTCCCATGAGGGAGTTACTACCCATATATTACATATGAAAGAACTGAAGATTTCAGAAAAATGATTTTTCCAAAGTCATACACAGTAGTTCCAAGTAATATAGTAGAGTCAGAAGTGAGACTGGATCTGATAATACAACCTGAGCTAAACAATAGCCAAAGTCTATACAATAATTTAAACTCAAAATATGAAGTCCTTTAGATATTTAAAGGATAACACATGTCCAAAGTAAAATTTCAAATATGCAATTACATAAAAAAGATGAAAAGAATTTCAGCAATACCACTAAGCAAGTCTATGTAAAAGCATACAAACCAAATAGCTTATTTATAAACTGGTGGTGAGTAACAGAATGTACGACAGAGCACAATTTAAGGTCCACTCAAGAAATACCACTGGTAGGCTTCAAATATGAACGAGGAAATTAGATCAAAGGTATCAATGACAATAATATCAATAGCCAGAAAGTTATTACAGAGCTTTGAAAGAGGAAAGTTCAGCCATCAGCTTGATTCTTTCAAGCTTACAAAGAAAATACTCCTTAAAAAAAGAGAAGCTCATCCAATATTCTCAAATTTCCAAGACTAATTCTCCCTAACCTGTTGGCTGGTGGGGCTACCAGCAACATTATTTTTCTTGACAGTTCACATAGATAGGCAGGAATGAGGCACTTGCATCTTTAGAGATCTGAGCCTACATCCAATACATGGGCCCTGCCTTATATGAAACAGAGCTATTTAGCCTTCATGACCTTGAAAACAAGACCACTACTGGCAGAGCACAATCACAAACACTCCTATAGGCAACTAACTATGTTAAGTACAAAGTAAGTAATTCAAAGTTCAAAGTTCTGGATCACAGGCTTCTAAATTAAGATAATCACACAAAGATGACTCTTCTTTCACCCACTTGCCAACCTACACAACATATATTTTGCTTGGAAAACATAAGATATAAGCATCAAAAAGAGAAAAAAACAATTATAGAGGCAAGCCCTTCACTTACTATTAAAGGAATAGCTGAAAACAATAATTATAGGACTAAAAAAAGTAAACAGGGTAAAATGTCTACCACCTAATCCCTAATCCCAGAAAAGGTAAGAATTTACAGACTATCCATGAAAATTGGGACTAAAAAGTCACACCCAAATTGCATTCTATTATAAATTCTTCAAGTATAGGAGGGATCATCTTTGCATGTGTAGAAAAAGTTCTCGATAAATGTTAGCAACAGAAACTCATGTTAGTAAGTTTTTACAATGAACAGATAGCTATAAAAAAGGAACATTTCTAGGAAGCACATTTAATCAGGAAGTTAATGGAGGTTTGGAATGCTGGCAAGGACAGTAAGCTAAGTAGTCGACATAGAGTTGAAGGATATAAAGCAGATGGTTAAACATGAAAAGCACTGTTCCTCTAAGAATGTAGACAAATAAAGAGAGATATGGGGGAAAACAATGAAAGTAGTATAATGATGCGTAGAATAAAAAACAACACAGGGGATTTAGATGGTTATCTATTATGAGTCTGTAGAGACAACCTAGAAAAATACTCACTTGAAAAACTAAAGAGAAAAACAAATTAATACAGAAATCAAAAGAACAAAGGTTATAAAAATAATATAAATATCTCAGTATAACATGAACATTTTTAATGTTTCTGATCAACAAGACCAAACAAGAGTATGTGCGAGCAAGAATATGGCTGGGTATGGTTGTGCGCCTGTAATCTCAGCGCTCAGGAGGATCACTGTGAGTCTGAGGCCAGCCTGGACTAATAGTGAGTTCAAGACCACCCTGGACTACAAAGTGAGACCCTGTCTCAAAAAAAAAAAAAAGAGTATGTGCATGGATCTAGTACAGAAACATTTGAAGCTTACAGTCCCATTTCTAAACAAAGGGATGTCCTTTCTAATAATGCAGTTACAATCATAGAAAACTATCCTGCAGAACACATGGGACTCACTTCTAAGTTCAGTTTTTTTCATTATGTTAAACATAGGCTTGATGAGAAAGTATGATGACTAAAGGGACATCCATCGAATCTGCACATCTCAGGAAATCTAAATTCAGACTACCTATGATGCTGGTAAGAAAGCAGTGAAGTAGAAGTTCTTACGGACGAGCCGAGGGATAGGGACTAGGGGTGGGAGAGGGGGTGGAGAAGAGGTCTTTACAGAGGACTAGGTTACATGGAAGCTAGAAAACACATATTGTCAATAATTTTCTAAGATTTAAGAAATACTGTAACAATATAAAAATAAAAACAAATGTTATCTCCAGCTGAAAGATACATAAAGATAGAAGAATACTATTTTTTGCTACATTAGAAAAATTAGAATAACACATAGCAAAAGAACACGAAGATTTTTCCCATTGGTTCCCTGCTATTAAACAAGCTGATTATGTTTGCTTTGTTCTTGAGGTAACCCAAACCTACCGTGTGGTAATGTTATGTTTGCACCATCAATGATTGCTTGTGCCAGTTCATGATCATTGCTCTCAAAAGCATGTGCAGCAGCCTTCAAGGCATCCCAAATCTCTTTACGGCCTTCAAAAGCTGGTGCTGTGTCCCAAAATTCATCCCTCTTGCTGCGCAGTTGTCCATCTGTCATTGGATAATCGCTTTTCCATTTTGGTTTCTCTTTTTTCAAAGGCTGGTTACGACCTAGAGCAACTGAGGAAAAAGAATAAAAGACTGACATCAAAATCAAAATTCACAAAAGATACTATTTTTTGGTTAAAAAAAAGTTATCTGGTCATTTCTCTTTTGGATTATTCACCAAAATTATAGCTACAAGTTTGCCTGATAATTTCTATATTCTGAAATTCCCTAACCCACTTTAAAATGACAAGAGTAAACAAAGACATTAGATAGCTCTGTGCAAAACTTTTTATTGAAAGTCCACAGCTCTTTTCCATTCAGTATACCTTCTTCAAAGGATGGTTTAAAGGAGTGACAATCAAAACAAATGTAACACTCTGATGAGAGACGTTGATAATGAGGATTTCCAGGGTGAGGAGTATGAGAAATTTTAGTACTTTCCTCTTAATTGTTCTGTGAACCTAAACTTGCTCTGAAAAAAAAAATCTTAAAAAAAGAAAATTATATTTTGTCCATTTTATGAAAAACTGCGTAGAACAGTATTTCATCCAACTATAATGTCAGGATATAAGAGTCAAGGGGTGCCATAATAAAGATGCTTTACGCAGGTAAGATCAGCAGCTTGAATCTCAGGATCACTGGACATATGAAGCCAGAAGCAGGAACTGAGAAAAATCTAAAGAGGCAAATGAGTACTTTCCAGTGTCCAAAGGAAGAACTGCAAAACCACCAGATCCACGAAGCAGCTGACTGGAGGACAGCTTCCTCTGTAGTGTTCCCCTCTTTGGATTTTAGTCAAAGAACTATGAATACCTCTTTCTGAAATTCAAACAAGAGCTAATTTAGAATGAAAGGGATAGGGTAGAATCAGTACTTAACTTTTTTTTTTGAAGAACTAGAAATTAAAGAGATAATAGAGGGCCCAAAGGATAAGCTCCTGTCTTAGTTACTTTTCTCTCATTGCTGAGACAAAATACACAACATCTAAAGTTAAGGCAGGAAAGGTTTATTTAGCTCACAGTTTATAGAGGTTTCAGTCCACAATCAGCTAGATCCGAGGCAGAGGGGCATGGCAGACAGGTAGAAAGGAGCAAGGGAAGAAAAAAGGGACCTAAACAGCTTCTTTCTGCCTCTTATATCTTACTCAGGCTGTCTGGATTAGGGCAGCGCCAAACCAATCAATGGATTGATTTAGTAATCACACGTTCTTAATCCCAGCATCACACACTCTAGATTCAGTCACCTCCTGTGACTACATGAGGCTTTGAAGGGATATCTAAAAACAAACCATAACAACTCCCAACCATACGGAAGAAAAGAACAATACCCTAGTTTTAATCCAAAAGGAGAAGAAAAAAGAGGCCAAGAGTCTACTCCATTTGGCAGCACCTCTCCTTCCTGAGTATGTTATATGGAGGCAATGGTAGAATGAGTCTGATGCAGCTTCTTTGCATCCAGATACTACCCTATTGTCCATGGGTTATAATGACCTACAGAGCCATTCTTATCTATGGCTCGGTAGAACTATATAATGCCATAGATAAGAAACAGTTTGATAGAATAGAGAAATAAAAAGAAAATTGAAGCTCCACGAAAAGATAAGAATGTTGGGAAAGAGTGGGTGGGAAATAAATGACAGAAAAGGTGGGAAGGAAAAAGTATGTGTCAAAATTCAATGTTCTATATTTAATTGCAGGAATAATACCAATTTAGATGAAATTATTCTCAAAGTGGTTCTAAAGCATCTATGAAATTAACTATTCCTCATTGGCCCAGGATATGCTGGGCTATGCATAACAGGAAAAAATATTACTCCAGCCCCTGGCCAATCTCTACACCCTATCCAGGCTATATTCCCAGATGACAGGACCACCTAATATGCCAAAGTGTGCTTGGTTTGTAACCTGGATTCAATCAAACCCCCTTTACCCATCTGGCCACTTTATCTCAAGGCAGAGTATATCATGTCTCATCTGTCTTCTCACTTCATGGTTATACACTATACCTCTACTAGCTGTTTTTGTACTTAAAACAGCTAGTATTGACTCACAATACTTTTTGGCCCTCTACCTTGCCTTATTGAATGCAAAACTGGTTAGCTCTAACAGTCTGTGGATAGCAGAGTAGCAAAACCATCCATTTGATAGCACAGGTGGAAACAGAATCTAAATTTCCTTAATCGCAAATACAAATACATACATTCATACATACATGAGTGTTTAGGAAGGGTAACACTATAGATGTGCCTATGAGCTTTAATTCAAATGTGAAAAACAAAATCTACACTAGTGACTTTTCTCTACATCTTTCAAATAATACTGATTTATACAGAATACAGCATAATTTTTAAAAGATATTCAATATATGCCCAATAATCACAATCCATCCCTGATTCCATCAACAAGGCGAAGGGTAGAAAATACTTTGGAAGAAGTAAAGGCACTTACTTTCCTTACGGGTGTGAGATAACTTTCTTTTACCACCCCACATTTGTAGGAGGCACAAGAACAAAGTCCCCTAAAAACAAACATTTATACTGCTTACAGATAGTTATTTCAAATGTATTTTCAAATCTATATGCTGTCAAAAGTCCATAGTAATTAATCTGAACAAAGATAAAAACAAAATAAATGCCTATGAAAGAAGAATGCCTATGAAATGCCTATAAAGAAGCTTTATTTTTGTCTAGGTCAGGTCTCCATATTATAAACATATATAAAATACACATCGGACTATAAAATGTCAATTATTAACATGGTTAAATCTTTTTAACATAAATTATTATTTTAGTGAAACTACTGAGCAATATAGAATTTTCATTACAAAATTTGAGGTTAAAAGTTTAATGTTTGGGGACTGGGGATTTAGCTCAGTGGTCGGAGTGTCTGCCTTGCAAGCACAAGGCCCTGAGTTCGATCCCCAGCACCAAAAAAAAAAAAAAAAAAAAAAAAAAAAAAAGTTTAATGTTTGGTAGAGTACATGTGTTGCATACTCAAGGCTGTAGTTTTGATTTACAGCACTGAAAAAGAGCTTCAGGACAAATTAAATAAAGTTTACTGACTAATGTACCTTTGTTAATTAACCAACAAACTGGGAGAAAAATGGCCATTTAGCAAACACATTTAAACTATCCTCTTATTAAATATAAAAACATTTAAGGTTATAAGGATTTAATGAGTTGATTCTGTAAAGCAATTGTAGTAATGAATGATGTATGATAAAACTATAAATAGTGTTTGTTGAATAACTAAACTTGTGGTACTATATGAAATTAAAAATCTTTAAACAGGGGAGGGGAAGAGGGGGCAAAACCAAGATGTATCATGTACAGGTACAAAATAACCATGTTGATTATGATTATTATGTATATAATGTACCAATACATGTTCTTGGTAAAAATAAGAATTAAAAAAAATAAAAATCTTTAAACATTTTTGTAAGAATCCACAGGTTAAGTATTTTTTTTCTTTTTGTAATTTCTGAATACAATCTAGTATTCTGAGAATTCAGCACAAAATCCCTTCCTTAATGTTAAAAAGAACAGTTCTATGATTGTCTCACTTCCTACACATTTATCAGAGGACTTTTTCTAGGAATTTGCTCATCAAATCTTATGCTATGCTATTTACTTGTTTATTTATTTGTTAGTTTGTTTTTTGAGACAGGGTCTTGCTATATAGTTCAGGCTGGCCTTGAGTTCACTATGTAGCCCAGGCTGGCCTTGAACTTGCAGCAATCCTCCTGCCTCTGCCTCCTGAGTGCCAGGATTACAGGCATATGGCACCATGCCTGGCTCATGCTCTGATTTTTTTTTATTTTTTATTTTTTTATTTTTACCAAGAACATGTATTGGTACATTGTATACATAACAATTCATGCTCTGATTTTAAAGGCAGGAAACATGCTTATTGCCAAATTTTTGTTTCTAAATCTTTAAATTGCAGGAAACCAACTCTCCTCAGTTTTCTTCTATAGTTTAAATTTCGTATACTTTTTGAAAAATAAAGCAATCTGTTATTCCAGAAAATATCCCTTTTCTCCATTAATCTACATTTACTACTTTCAAAAACTGACCCCAAATCTACTCTATCCTCAGAAACCTCTTGCTCATATTAATCTCCTCTTTATCTTTTGTTATAAACTTTAAACATTTCTTCCTGTTCTGTGACAAATAGATCTAACACACAGAAAACCCAAGTAAGGCTTGCTTCTCAGATCTACATAGCACATACAAAATACTTTTACTACATAACTGAAAGCATTTCACCAAAATTCATTTTGACATTTTATTGATAAGCAACAACAATCTTTGAA